>JASWJB010000350.1:0-27500 GCA_032433595.1 Conoideocrella luteorostrata
CGGTTCTTGGCTTGGTAGAGTCGTAGCCTCTCTGTCTTGATGTGCTGGCTGTGTCAGTAAAAAGTAAAGACTACGTACCACTGCCAAGGACAAGGTAACTAAAGAATTGCCAAAGGTAATCGCCACCTATCGATAACCATGGAGAGATGACAGTGAGATAACGGTGACCCTCGTCGTCAACTTGCTGCCAAGATCAACCACAGACTATGGTCTGAAATTATTGTTAGCTGCAAAGATTGTTGGCCATCTGTTTTGTTCTAGCAGATGGCCGTGGTGAGAGGTGGTTGGCTGTTGTGCGTTTGCAGGCTCGTCGTCGACAGCAGTCCGCCGGGAAGTTTCACTGGCTTTGCAGTATTGAAGTCTTCGATCCTGAAAATAAAGTAGCCCAGATAGATCAGGACTCTAGGTACCACGAGTCTGAATAAGTACGTGCCCAACATGCGAATACGCAGATAGCGCAACACTCTGTCTTGGACGCGATCAAAGCCGACTTCTTTATCTTAGTTGCAGCGCTCGCTTGTAGTATAGTTGAATTATCCTGGCTATTAACTAATAAGTTAGGAAGAGTCATTTTCGTATACTTGTATAATTATGTGAACCCACGGCTGCAACTCAAGCAAGAGTGCTGCTCGCCTTCGCAACGAACCTCAGACATCTCATACCTGTGTATCTATCTACCAAGCCTCTTTCGGTAGAGACGTCAGGGAGTGGACATGCAACCAAAAAAAAAGCTAACAAGACCAACTGATAGATACGGGATGCAGACTATACAAGGACAAATGATCAGATGCGGTTGGTAAAGGACAACAGGCTACAGAAGACAACTCTCGATGAAGGTACGTGTTCGTCATATCGGGCTACCCGGTATGAGGGCACGTTAAACTCTGCTACAGGGCAGTTGATAATGTCGCAGATATCTCCAAGGATGTGATACAATACTCTGTAAAGCATGAAGAATTGTGGTGACCTTGTTTCAGAAATATGTGTCAATTAGGTTCAAAATATGTCAAGTATGGCCGGCCATGTTTTGGTTCAATTTTTTTATCGATTACGCCGATTTGTGCGACCATGCCACGCACCTCTGTGGTTTTAACATGGCGACGGACCACAGGATCCCGTATTTTCTAGAAGGTGTAGTCATATGTACTATGAGTTTTTTTTCTTTTTCGAAAGCTGATCCTGAGCAGCTTTCAAAAGCTACGCTGCACTAAGAATAAGTCTCTTAAGTTTCGTGTAGATATCTTTGATCAGTCCAACTCGGGGATTTGTTTGCTAGTCCTATGAGGTCAAACCGGTAGTTGGTAGCTGCTGGAGTCAAAGGGAGATTCCGTCCACGCCTCATAGTCAAACCACAACATTCTTCTGCTGTTCAGTCATTCGTGATATCCGAGTTCTTGATGTCTGCCGGCGACAATTGTCCTCCTTTGCAGTTGTAAGCCACGTCGGCTGCCTTGACAAGTTGCAGATTATGGAACCATATAACAACCGCGATCACTGCATCCTACTACTAGTTTCAAGTCATTATTACATTTAATTCCGATTATCAGCAGGCAATTCGCCTAACTTGGGTCTCTGGCCTTCATGGAGGAAAGAAGCAGACAGTCAATTGTTCATTTGATGCGCTGTTTTGGGACAACAGAGTTTCTTTGGGCATAAAAAGAAATAATATTAGGGAGAAGTAGTTGAGCATTATCAGTAATGGATGTCATGGCTACCAGTATCCGCCTGAATTTGTCTCATACCTTCCTGAGCTGCTTTCAACTCTACCCTTACCCGTGTCAAAAACTCGACGCCTCCTCCGAGTATTTCTGCCATTTCAGTGAGAATGGTGTCGAACGTCCGCTGCATAGCAGAGATACAAAAGGAGACCGAATAACTGTACATCTTTTTGAAGGGCTTCTACAAGATCATTAAACGTTTTTTGAAGCTTCGCACTAAATTACGAAAAAAATCTACGTCGGAAAGTTTTGCCTTAATGATATCCTTTCGTCGGCGATCGGATCTGGCTCCTGCATGGATTAGTTACTAAAGTTTGAGTGGTGGTATGTCCATTATGCTGCAGTGAACGCACCACTTTCGTATTGGTAAGCTCTGTACGACGTTTCCATAGCCTGCTCCATTCAAGAATTTCTAAATCCAGAGAATGCATGCACATTAAGAATACTGCATATCTATTATAAAGTGGTGCGCTATAAGAAAGGAGTATAATGATCTACCGAAGGCGGGAATGAAGCTTCTCATGTGCTTGTACAACCTCCCACGTAGGTATTTGGCTTTGAATACCCGGCGATGTTTTCATGTCAGAACATATTGCCGTCTCGTCCTTCAAATCCACTTGCATTGGCAGAGTAAGTATTTTTATGTAATGATGTGTTTTATGCCGGATCATGTTTAAGTAGGTAACTTACATAGTGTTTTAATGGTCAACGCCATTACTTTGTCCAACGTTTCACGGAAAAGATCTTGGCTGACTTTAATGGCTTCTTGCAGATGTTTCCACGGGCCACATAGGTTAAGGGGAAACCCGGCAATGGCTTCGTGGTTCTAATCATGATGTCCCACTGACGCGACGCGGTGGTGTAGTGGCCAAAATGCCTGCAGAATGCTGCAAAGGCAACTATAATGCAGTTAACGGTCAGTTTTTTTCTCTGTTATAGTCACACTACATACCGCAATGCCATTTGTTACAAAATTTAGGTAGTCCGATCTAAGAATATATGTATCTTTGCGTATGAAGTTACGATGGCCCAACCAGCTGCTGCGGCTATAGCAGATTTCGTCCATTCAGATAACCGTCGTCCTATCAGTGTGTCAGTAGTCTGACAACTATATTTCATTTCATGACGGTGTGATCTCTTGTTTTCCGACAGAAATTTAACGTAGCACAAGCACATACTGTGATACATTTGTTGGTTGAAATGTCCTTGAACTCATTGACTACCCGGTGGAACTCAGCAGAACACTCGAGTAAGCCCTACCGGGTCAGTCTGGGGCAAAAACACAATGATATGCCGACGAATTTGAAAGAAACCACTTACCTCTGTTGGCGTATTTTTTGCGGCTCCTACAGTTGCTTCACATGTTCTCTCTGCTCAGCGTTTCTGAAGCCGACATTTGACTGGATCCATATCCCGGTCAGATTTAGTAGGGCGGGAATGCTATTATTATATACGTAGCGTTCGTCAATGAGATGTTAGCTTATGGATGCTATTGATATATAGTGGCGTCGGAGGTTGCTAATTCCACTTGGCTGCATCGAGGGCATTTCCGAATTTCTGGGTGTTAGCTGCTCCTCCGAATAGGTTTTATTGCTCACGCAAAAGACCTTGGAGTATTCAACCACGGAGTTTCCGCAGGCCTCTCCCAGACCTTGCGTCACCGCAGCATTGCGGGCACTCACCACGAAAGGTACGTAATCTAAAGATTTCCATGTGTATCAGCATTGTCACAAATCATCCTATGGAAAGACAGAAGACATACTCGAATTGGCTACCAATTAAGGCTTTTCTGTGTTAATATTTAGTTAGGAAGCCTCTCTGCAAGTCGTACTAATTCGGGTTGATTATTTACCTCCCCATCACGTACCGTAGTTGTCGGTGTTGCAAGTGCAGCTCCTTATCCACGGGGCGTAGTGTATCAAGTAACTCATCTTGCTGCTGTTCGAGCTCTTCCAACTGTCGCAGCATTGCTTCAATTTTTGACGATACGGGCTCTTTGCCAACCACGCCTTGCTTCTTGATCGTTGGTAGTCTGCGATGTATAGCTCAGCAAGTTGTTCACCTGCAATACAGACTTTATCTACTGATAAAACGAAGGCCTACATCGGTCTTGATACAAACAATGTCCACGTTAGGCAACCTCGCCTGCATCGCAAGGTCAATCAATAACTTGGCGAACTCCAGGGGGAAGCACTCCCTCTTGAATGCTACCCAAAGTTGAAGGCTTTGATATCGCGAGCTCTCAGACCATCTGATGCAGAGGATGTATTGTTTTCCCTGCTTCTGTTTCCTACCGCGGCAGGGTTGGAGGAAGCAATAGCCCCCATGAAACGATTGGATGAAGAACGTCGCCAGTCCTCCAAACCAGGGTCAATCAAAGCAGCGCTGGGATGGAGACTGCAGCTTCAGTTGATAGCGAAAAAGCGCATGATACAAGCTTCACACAGTGGTTACAAGGAGTTTAAACAATCGCAGAAATCTTTCGCCCTGATGCGGCGTACTCTGGCAAGAACGTTTTTGACAAATGATGCTCATCCACACATGTTGTGAAACTGCAACCTCGATATCCGGATAGGTGTATCGTATCTATGGACGAGTTCTAACAAAAACTCTTCATTTTGTGATGTTCAAATGAGGATCAGATCAATGGCAAGAGGTAGACCGTAAAGTGATTTCTCAGTTGTAAGTACAACAACGATCCATCGCAAGGAGGCGAGGCTGACTCTGATTTGCCACCAGACCAGAAATCCCCATTACCTCGAAATCATCTCAAATTCTCTATACTGCTTCAAATGTGGGTTCAGCGCTTGAAGCATCAGGGCCGCGGATCAAATGGAGTGCTTTTAGAGAACTGAAGCTGCCCTCGCCTGTCTCTCGTTAATGTTAGACGCACCCTCCGTTTTGCGAGCAACAACCTACCTAAAACACGGTGGCTTGCAGCAACCCTCGCGTACTCAACTTTGATTGCTGAACCTCGTAGAACGGACGCCTGACCGGCCAATTTTAGAGACCTCGATGTTTTGAGGCATTGCAGCACACCAGAGATGAATTTGACTAGGACTCAATCTGCCGCCCAAGTCAGACGGCCCGCGGCGGCAGCGCCCGTCACTTGGCGCCTATTGTTTTGATTGGCGGAGGGGCATCAATCAAGATTTGGATGCATCATTTCATTCGCTCAATCTGATTTCCCCAGAAGCTAGGACCGTGTGATACGACCATATTGAGAATGTCCACCAATTTGGTGGGCAGGACAGCAACAATAGTAGTCAGCGTGTTCGTTTGGCAGGTAGAGCGCTAATGTTGCATTGCTAGGATTCCGAATTTGAATCTGGAGTCCAGAAACGAGACGAGAACAGAACAGAACAACGGCAATACAAGTGAATGCACTTTGGTGTGCGAGTGGTGAGTTTGTTGAACTCGGGACTCAGGAGCTTGAGTTATTGGCGCCTGCTTGTGCCATTCGATGAAGCGCTGATTTAGTTAATCCACTACGGATCCTAGATAACAACGTTTGTCGAGAGTGCTAGATACTGCGGTGATGTCGGGTATCTACACAGGCAAGGTTGAAGATAGCAAGGCAGTTTGCAAATCATCCATTGCTCTGAGCGAATAACCGGTTTTCTGAGCTTCCGGGCAGGCGGAACTGAAGGTACGGCAAACACACAAAGAATCACCGCGACCTGGCAACTCAAATATTTTTGTTCCATCCAAATTGTTCAGTGTGATTCCCAGAGCAAGAAAATGGACCAATAATTGCCTTAGATGGAGCTTGAAACTGTTCCAACTGCCCAGTAGCGCACAGGAAAGAGAGCAATCTCTTACTCTAGCAGTCCGTTGTAGATACAAGACGGTATCTACACCGTCAAATTCATTCACAGGTTTTGGGAATTGGCATTGGATCTGCCAACGTCTTTACGCTGCTTTAACTTGATGTTGAAACTGAAGGAATACATGAGGCCAACTCCCCGAGAAAGTCGACCTGCCAGTTGAACCTTGGCGGTCGACTGGTAAGATTTGCGCACCATAAATGTATGGAGGAGACCACACAAACTCACTGTTGCTTGCCCCAAAATGATAAATCAATTGGGGAAACAACCTCCCAAAAGAAAGGTCCTGTCAAAAAAAGATACAGCACTGCATCTTGAAGGGAGGAAACACTGTCCTTAATGCATGCACGGTGGTTCGGCTCCCTCATCACGCACTGCAGGAAAAGAGGCTGGACAAGTTAAGCAACGAGGCGGGGCGAATTCTGCTCCGCTGGACTAGCGGAGGACGGGGGGAAACAAAACAAACTGACATGAGCCGGCGCACTATTTTGGCGGTGTCTTTGATTCTATTGAATATGCGTAGCAGGCGGTAAACGATCTGGCGATGGATGGCGGACTTCACCGACTTTTCTTTACAATGCATCTGAGGATGACAGACGGTACCAAGCTGTTCTCGCCTCATTGCATTGGATTCCATGACCCGACACGACACGACACGACACTACACGGAAACGGGCTCTTGCCATTATTGCTCGCCCGAAAAGGACTGGTGAGCTAAAATGCCACATTCCTCGGCACCGATGCTTGCCTGGCAGCCTTGTGAGGCGTCCAGGTAACATGAAGTGAACCATACATACTGTCACCTACTAGTCGTATTGCGACGCCAGCTCCGAGTCACCTAGAAGACAACACTACTCCGTACTTGGTCCGGAGCCCACGACCCCCGTAACCGCCCATGAAGCAACGAGGCACCGCGGATTTGACTTGTTTCCTACGAGGAAAAAGAGCCACATACCGCCTCACATTATTTAGCGTCGTCGTCGCCATGCACTCCGTACGGAGTACCACACTACGAAATATCTTGTACTTCGTACGGAGTATATACACAGGTCTTCGACGAAGTGGAGACACGGGTTATTAAGTCGGAGCAGAGGTATTAAATCGTTGGGGGCTGGTCAGGAAGACGGCGAGCAAGATGGTGGGCCAGGGAAGAGGTATCGCCAACTGCACCTCGCCCAAACAAATAATACGCAATGCATGCGCTGAGCCAATCCACGTCACTACAGTGTCATGATGACAGGAGATATCAGTACATGGGCAAGCGCAGTCGGCAACTACTTACTTAGTACGGAGTAAAGCAGCTTGGCGCTCTGGCAGGTTACACCAGAACGAGTTATTGCAGAGCGGAAATGCCCCGTAGACCCCAAAATCTGCAGAGTGAGAGCGAACGAGCGCCGGCAAGTGGCTGCAAGAGACAGGCGTCCAAGACATGCTAGGAGGGTTGTGAGACAGCAAGAGGTAGCGGCGGACTTTTTGACGGTTCGTAGGGAACGCAGAGAGAGGCAGACTCAGGCTCAGACAGTTTGGGCTGCAAAATGCGAGACCGTCCAGTGCGCCTGACTGACACTTTCCTCATACTTCCCCAAGTTCCAACTCTACGCGGTGCCGACGAGAAGTACCGAGAACTTGACCTTTGCTCAGTTAACTCCTTCCATCTCACTTTACGATGACGGAGAGACGGAGGGGATGGAAGCGTGTTGTTCGGAGTACGGATACTATATTCAGCTGCTGATGCTGTGGACGTGGGCAGTACCCAACCGCCAACCCCAGCCCAAAGGTACTCGGTCATCGGCCAAGGCTGGTGCCACTGAACTTTTCCGCGGCGAAGGACTTTCCATCGCACGATACGAAATACAGACCGGACAGCTGCTAGACTTTGTAGCACGACATGCACGGAAGCTGGTGTGGAGGCAGAGGAAGTGGTGGGGTGCAACAAATACCAGCTTTTTTTTTTGTACTGCGTACAGCATACTGCAGTCAGTACTCCGTAAGTACAACACCGCAATATATTAGCAATATTGGTCAACAAAAGGTCCAACATTCCCTTGAGGCGCAAGCTTGGACCCGCGTGCGCATGGCGAAGAGAATTGCGAATCCTGTCAAAATCGCCGCGTGCGCGTGGGTGGCCGGTCCATCATTCATCATCCATCATCCATCATCCATCATCCATGCCCAAGCCCCCAACTCACTCTTCATTCAACCTGGCTCGTACCACCCGCCATCTTCCTGCAGCGGGGCCATTTATTGATCTTGCATCTTACTGGTGTGTTCGGAGTGCATGGATATTGAGAATAGTTCTGGTACTCCGTACAATATGTTAGAGCATGGCGGACGTGGCTAAAACGGCCAACTGACGAGCATTGCATGGGGCAGCGAAGTACTATCCATGTATGCATGTACTCCTTATGGAGTACAGTCTGTATAGTAGTTAGTTGTTGTTGCATCTCGGCTTGGACTCAATACGGGCTGTTTCGCCGACCGCTTGCTGTTGGCATTGAGAAGCACGACGGCGCAAATTGGCGATTCCAGCAGGCATCGGGCTTGTTTCTACTTGCAGAACACCAGACCGACCAGGGCGGTAGGATCGCTCGTACAATAATTATCTCACGGCACCCAACACGCACAAGGGGACGTTGGGATCGTGGTCATAAGAGTTGATGAGCCTTGGAACCCAGAAACCAAGACCGTTTCGGAACGAGTCTTTCGTCGCTTGTTTAGGCAGACCAGCAAGTACTCCGTACCTCCCATTGGTACTTGGATACTTGGGTACTCTGTGCTCCATGTCCGCATGCCTGCTCGAGAAAAAGAGGTTGGTCCGTGCAACACGTCATCAGCCAGCGAATCAACAGCAAAGTCGCGCAACCAGCCCAGTCCTTGGCTGGGTGGGGACAGTCAAGACAGTGTGGACTGTGTGACGACCCCACGACAGAGTCGAGTCAGCCAGTCACAGGCGCTAAAAGAGGTCATGGCTCCCCCGCCCCTGTAATCAAATCAAATCAAATCACATCCTCGCATTTCCTTCGTCTCTTTTTCTCGTGACCATTCGTTTTTCTCGCACGCAAACGGCCAATCAATCCCGTCCATCAGTTGGCCCATCCCTCCACTCAACGGCAAGCTCGACGGACAATCAGGAAAGAGGCACAAAATAGGCATAAAAAAAAAACAGGGCCCGTGTTAACGCGTCGGCCTCCCCCTACTGGCGCGCAATCAGATTCGCCCAAACACGCAGAACAATCTTGGTTCGTCGGTGCTGGCCATTCACACAGCTTCCAGAATCTCCAGGCACAGATCCGCCTCCCGTTACTTGCGCGCGTCCCGACGTCCAGTCAGAGACGGAGTGTGAGCGTCAGCAAGACAAAAAAGGAAACCTTGAGCCAAATCCAGCTTTCGGAGTACTAAGTCGGCGGCCAGCCGGCCAGTCGTTGTTGGCATCCTCAGCCCAGACCAACAGCATCTTGTTTTGAATTGTGACGACGACAACGGTCAAATTCATCACCAACAACACCGTGCATTTCCCAGCAGACAAGTCCAAGACCACACAGACAGATCCAAGCAACCCACCCACAGTTCACAGTTTGTAGGTCGCAGTTCGCAAGCCTGCAGCAAGACTCCAGCTCCCGCACCAGCTCTGCCCGGGTATTGGGGTTGCAGGTCCGGTCTGTTCAGCCCGGCTGGCTCTGAGGCCCTCGTCTCATCAGCAAGTTGATGCACTGGCCCTTCCCCAGTACAGCACCTCGTACCTCGTACCGGCCCAGCACTGCGCAGCACAGCACAGTACGATCCGGCACAGCAGGGCACTGTCGGCATCTCTCTAGCCTGTGCGTTGATTTTCCCTCATTCTGCTGACAGCGCCGTATACGGAGAACATACCGCCGCCCCCCTTGTTGTTGTTGTATGTAAACTTGTGCCCGGTCCGCAGGTATTTGGTTCAGCCTTCTTTTCATTTCCATTTCCATTTTCATTCCTCTTGTGTCGGTACTTCTCCGTGTTCTTCCCACCTCGACCTGTCCCGTCTCCGTCTCTGCCTCTGTTGCTGTCACAGCCACCGTCTCGACCATCTCCACTAAGCCGTGCTGCCAGTGAACGTGGCCCAGTCAGCGCTGAGCTTCGACCTGCCACCCTAGCCTGGGTACGGAGTACATAGAGCGAAGTCTGGTTCTTCTTTCCTCCCCGCCTCGGACATCGGCAGCCTTGTTGCCGGAAACCGGGCGGCACCTTGTTGAGTACCTGCTCGACGGACCGGTCGAGGACTTGAGCTTCGCCCAAAAACCGCCCACTTCCCCCCCCCTTCCAGCAAATCAGCTCCCGATTTTTGCGCGTCGCCCATTCGACCTCCAACGCAGCTTTTCGTGATCGCGAGAGGCCTATCATCGTCGCCAGAGTCCATTTCGACCTCTTCATTGGCCGGAATTACCATCAGGTGACTGCGCATCACTGCGCGCTTCAACTATCTTCATTTGCCTCGGTGTCAATCAGAGCGCAAAGAACTCTGCCGCGACTCGACGAGCTCCGCCATTGAGCTGCATCGCGCCGACGCCTCGAGGACCCCAACCGTGTCGCACGAGACGCAAGGTATGTGCAGCCGAGAGCTATTCTCATTCTTATCATATGTCCGAAACCACCAGCAACCAATTCTGCCGTTCCATTGGCGTCGAGCCATTACACGACTATTCTTATAGTTTCCTTTCCGTCTTTTTCGCGCTGTCGAAGCTACATTCGTCTTTGTCGTTCTCTGTTGTACTCTATACCCGTGTTTTCAAGTACTTGTCTCTTTGCATCGTTTCTTTTGCGCACGTCTCACCCAGCCATCGTTCGACACGAGGCTTGAGACTCTTTGTTGACGAGGATCTGTCTCCGTCATGCGCCTTTACAATCAATGAACACGCGCGTTGTCACAAACGCGTCGCACTGCATCTGAACCGGTAGCATCATCGACGGTACCAAACGAACAACTTGAAACGAGCAAGTGCTCTCTCTCTCTCTCTCTTTCGCCCGGCCTGCATTATCTTCGGCGCGAACGCAGCTCACTTATCACATATCCCATTCATGCTACTATGCAACGCCAGGATCCTGGAAACAGCAAGGTACCTGCCCAGTTCGCATATTCACATACTGTTTTACCTCCCACCACCATTATGAAACTCCCACATACATACATCACATCCGTCGTTGGCCAAGTTTCCAAGGCGGGCGGGCCCTTGGCCAACGCATAGTGAGGCAGACACTACCACCAATACTGGTTCACCTGCTGCACCGGCCGTGTTCGCATTACCTAAAGCGACCTACTGTCAGTTGGTGCCAGGCCGCCTCATTATCGGATTGCCTGCAATTCAAATGAGGCTAGGTCGCTATTTCTTTTATGGTAACCCGCCTCCGTTCGGGGCTTCCGCAGAGGTGTCTCGTACTATGTATCGGCAAACAATAGCCTCGAACCGCTAAAGGACGGTCGGGGAATCTATCGTGGCTTTGGGCCTTGAGTGTCGCAACACTGCTGAACCCTGTTATTCTTTGATGACCACTCTGACTGCATTGGCGTCCGGCCGCTGGCGCAGTTGGGCTCACCCGGCGTGCCTTGGTCGTGCAGTTCTCTATTATGCATGAGGAGGATTGCCAACGCATCACGAGTGTGACCCCCTCAAGCTAGTAGCGTCTCTCCTCCGTCTGCTCCCCCCTAGTCTCTTGGTAGAGAGATCATGTTCTACTCACTGCGCTTCATGATTCTGCCCAATGTACGGCATGGCTAACTGCTCTGGTTGGACAGATTTGGTGTGTTTCTACACTTTGCGACTCTGCGACTCGCTGCAAATCGGACGAAACCTCGCAGCCTATCACGGCGTAAGCGCGTCCCGTCTTTGAGAGAGACAGACAGAGAGACGCACGCTACCAATTGCTCCTGTGACTTTGCGTCAGGCGTCAAAACACGAGTATCTGCCACTACGACATCGATCTGCAGGCGCCCTGAGTTAGCTCCGGAGGCCACCATCGCCCTGAATTCTCGCTGTACCGTTCTGCCAGCTCAGACACACCCACTACCGTATCCTTGGGTGCCTGTACCGCCGGCACCCAGCACTTTGTTGCGACTGCCTTGTCCAAGTGACGAAAGCCATTACCAGCCACCCGTGCCCAACCATACCCAAGCCGGCTGCACATTTTAAGGCAACACGATTCGCTGGGTGGGTTGACACTCGCTGCAGCTATTCGTTATCTGTTCTTGAACCCTCCTCTGCTTGGCTGTTCTTCGGTGTTGCTCAGGACTCTCTTCTATTCGTCTACCCCACACACGCGCGTGTCATTGTCGCGGGATCCCTCACGGCTGTCATCCAACAGGCATCTATTAAACGGACGACTATTTCCAGAGAGCAGCTTCGCTCTAAGCTCAGCAACATGTATCAACCACAATATGGCGTGCCTCAACAGGGCATGCAGCAAGTCCCCTACGGTATGCCTGGTATCCAGGCCGCCGCAATGGCTGCTACCGCCGCAGCCTCCGGTTCGAACTACCCTTATATGCATTCAGACCCGAGCATGCCCCAAACTTCACCGCGACTTGGCGATGGCTCAAAAAAAGACACGCGGCCATCACCGAGAATGAACAGCATGTCCCAAATGCCTCGGAGGATGAGCCAAGTCACAAGCCCGGGCATGCCTAATGCACAAGGCATGATGAACCACAGCGCTGGACGATCAGGCGTCGCGCCTCCTCAGATGGCCCCTGGGCAAGCCATGCAACACCCTCAATCTCCCGAAATGCCTGCCAGCGGTGCGGAAGAGTCGCCATTGTATGTCAACGCGAAACAATTCCACCGCATCCTCAAGAGGAGAGTCGCCCGACAGCGTCTCGAGGAGCAATTACGACTGACATCCAAGGGTCGAAAGCCATACCTTCATGAGTCACGGCACAATCATGCTATGCGCAGACCTCGTGGCCCCGGTGGTCGCTTTTTGACTGCCGAAGAGGTGGCCGCCATGGAGAGAGAGGCAAAGGGAGAGGACGGCGGAAAGCTTGACGGCGCAGACGACCCTGTTCATAAGATCATCGACCCTGTTGGTAGCAAACGCAAGTCTGAAGTGGAATCCGGAGTGTCGAACAAAAAATCAAAAACGGACACACAAAGCTCAGAAGGAGATGGAAATGAGGACGATAGCTGAGATGTCTGATGCCCAATCGCAATACCAAAGCGTTGACAAGAGTAGCTTACCAACCTGTATATTCACGATGTCATGATGGCCGAAGCATCTGTGTCGCACCGGTCTCTTTTCCTATTCTTCCGTAATTTCGGTTTTTATTGAGCAGCTTCTTGCGCGGGAATAAGGTGTTTGGATTGGGCGGTAGACAGCGATGTCCGTGGAGAGGAATCCCGGTTTGGGAATATTCGTTGTGCGACCCGCGTTACTGAGAGTCGAATGGAGATCTCGAGATGTCAACCAATTTTTTTTTTTTTTGCAAACGCTGGATTTTTGTTCTTCCTAATACACATTCGGACTGGCAACAGCATACCGCTGCCCATCATACACATATGGGCGCAACACTAGGATTATTGGACTGGCAGAATGCATGGACGATTCGAAACGATGGATACCCTTGTTCCCTGATTTTCTCTCTACCCCTGTTCACACTCTTTGTACTTTCCTCACTCTGTCTCCTCTTCTCTTTTACCATATTGACCTTGTCTTTTACAACCGCTTTTTTTTTGGGAAGTTGACAATTTTCTTTCACATTGACATTACTTCTCCCAAGCCTACCTATTCTCATATTGCCACTGGATTGGCGGTATACGAGCATCTGTATTATGGGTAGGAGAACCTGTACGCATGCCTGATATACTCCGTGGCGCGCCTTGTACATGGAACGGGTCGCAACTTAGGTGTCACAGGTGGAGGAAGGAAGCAAGCGAGACATCTTCACAGATACACAAGAAGAACGACAGCCTTGAACCAAAAAAAAACAAAAAAAACAAAAAAAAGAGGTATAAAGCAAAGCATGGATGACCCGGGAAACAACAGAAAAAGCCGAAACAATCTGGAAAGAGAAAATAGTGTCTGGACACTCTCGAGGGGGCAGTCTCTCATTGGCGATGTGATGGATATAGATTCAACTAGGGTAGTCCGTCACCGGATAGTACCACTGATAACATTTGTCGCAAATTGATTCTTGGAATTGTTATTATCATGGCTGGTGCTATTTCATCGATGTCTAGAGATGGGTGTATGATGTAGTCGGGGGTGAAGTAATCATGTGCATGAATTCCAAGGTCTGCATGCATGGAGTGTGTCAGGTCACATGAATGATATACTAGCTAAATCACCACAACCAGGCAAGCTGTGCGAATGATGAAAGAGTCGAAAGGCTGGTAGCTTGCTATGTTGCTGGTTTGCTTCCGATGGCAAATGAGAAGCAGTTCTAGATCGATCAGGTTACTTGTGTGGGGTGAAGGCCTCCGGCTTGATTTTCCGTGGACGGCGTCGGCAGGCGCGGATGGGGAGCGGCAACATGGCCCAGATTCTGATTTCCGATTCCCGATTGAGTGCGGGGAACAGCCAACCGTGTGTTCGTTCGGTAGGGAGTACACAATGCCAAACTGCCATCGCAGAATAGAACAGATACGCATTGTTGGTTGGTTGGCAGATGGGTTTGTGGGAGATGGTTAGACCCAGTCTTACTCGGTAGCAGTTTCGCCAGCGCCACTTGCCGGTGCCAGCCAGTCTTACCAGTTCCGGTGCCTGCTGTCTGCGGAGTAGTTACGTTCCCCGCTGTATTGTGCGGAGTGGGATCGGGGTGGTGGATTTTCCCGAGGTGCTACGCCAAGAGCCTCGGCTACTTGCAGGTCATGGTGTAGCGATCTCTGTTCTGTACTCCGTAAACAGTGCTGCTACTGCCGCTGCCGCTGCGCTGCTTCAACCCTACCTTGTCCATCCATCCGACGTCACACGAGCGGCAGTTCGCAGCAAGCCTCGTTTTCAACGCTTCCAGCTGCGGGTTTTCTGAGGCAGTTGGATCATCATTGGCAGCGCGTGAAGCGAAACAATCTATATTGCAATTTTGACGTCATTGTAGCAAAGCCAACGTCTTGCTTTCTTTTGTTTTACTTAGCAAATTTGACACTTCGCTGAGGCATAGGAATACAGCAAACATGGCAGGGCCGATTCGCCAGCCTATTGATGAGGCAGCATTTAGCAAATTCCTCGGCGAGAATGTGCCCGAGATCAAGTTGCCGATCGATTTGAAGCAGGTACGCTATGGCCCTATCTTCCGCAGACGCGGCCTATTTGTACTCTCGACAGCTTTCCCCTCCTCTGCCATCCATGTAGGGAGAAGAATAGGAGCTAACGTCAAATTTCAACAGTTCGGCTTTGGTCAATCCAACCCGACGTACCAAATCATAGCCGCCGATTCGAAAAAATACGTGATGCGCAAGAAACCCCCGGGCAAACTTGTTTCTAAAACCGCCCACAAAGTCGAGCGCGAGTATCGTGTGCTGCACGCTCTTGAAAATACCGATGTACCTGTCCCCAAAACATACTGTCTCTGCGAAGACGATTCCATCATCGGCACGCCCTTCTATATCATGGAGTTCCTGGATGGGCGCATCATTGAGGAGTTCTCCCTTCCCGACGTGACGCCAGAAGAGCGGACAGCCATGTGGCGCGCTGCCGTGGAGACCCTTGCGCGTTTCCATGCCGTCGATTATAAAAAAGTTGGGCTGGAGAGGTTCGGAAAGCCCAATGGGTTTTATAAGAGACAGATTCAGACGTGGAGCACGATTTGTATGGCGCAAGAGGCGATTGAGGACGTTGAGACGGGAGAAAAGGTTGGTAGGCTGCCGCACTATGAGGAGACAGTAGGGTTCTTCATGAATGAGAAGGGCCAGCCGAAGGACCGGACGACGTTGGTTCATGGGGATTTCAAGATTGATAATCTGGTATTTCATAAGACGGAGCCTAGGGTGATTGGTATCTTGGAGTAAGTGCGCATTTGTCATCCGTCCTTTTTGTTCTCTCCCATGTTCTTTTGTCATTGCTCAAAATAGGGAATATCTGTTGCTAACAAGCTGATGAAATAGCTGGGAAATGTCCACAGTTGGCCACCCGCTCTCAGACGTATGCAACCTGCTCATGATATACTACACATCCAGATACTCTTTTCATTCCCCTGGATCAGGCAAGGGTTTTGTACCTGGCGAAACGCCTGGTCTGCCTTCGGAACAACAGCTTCTAGCTTGGTACACCAATGTCTCGGGATATGATCCGCAGCCGGATATAGGCTGGGGTATGGCATTCAATATTTTCAAGCTGGCAGCCGTGTGCCAAGGCATCGCGGCGAGGTACGCGCGGAGACAGGCGAGCAGTGAGAAGGCGAAGCAGCATGCCGTTGCGAGGGTGCCGTTGGCGCAGTTTGCATGGGGATTGGCGCAGGAGGCGGATGAGACGTCGGCGAAATTGTAGTATGTACTCCGTATATAAGATGTATATTCAAAGCTGTGAATTGTAATAACCTGTCGAAATCGAATTTGGAGTTGAGATGGAAGAGGGTGGCCGGTGTGAACGGTAAGCGTAGGTTGTAGAAACTAACACAAGCAGCTTCGTGCGAAGCAGTAAATGCCTTGATGTCCACGCATGCAAACTATTTGCATCTGCTGCACTAAGTGAATTAATAAAAAGCATTGCTTGAAGTCTGATGGTCAAGGGCCAAACCGTCATGCATGATGCCAGCCGTCGTAAATGGATCGATCCCGCCTGCAGCATCCAACCGGGAGTGCCATAGGGATAGTATAGGTGGGTCGTGGGTATCTCGTTACAGAACCGCTACGGAATGTGAACCGGGCATTGTTAGCTCTGTGCAAGCCGGTGCCGTCAGTGCACATAGCACTAGTTTAGTGGCCGACCCCAACTGTCAATCCAATGAATGCCCTTCCGCCTTGTCAAAGGAAAAAAAAAAAAACCAGAAATGCTTGGCCACCATTATGGCACCGACGCCGATATCGACATTGACACTGCTTTTCCATTTACGTCACTCTTACTTCAACTTGAAGCATTTCCTACAATCCCGCGACTCTTCACTCTTCACCCTTCACCCTTCACCTTTTTTCCCTTTTTTTCTTCTTTTCTTTCTTTTCTTTCTATTTCTAACTTTTACGAATTGTATTTTTGCGCAAATTTATTGTTACACATACTCGTGCACGCCTTCAAACGCAAGTACGCAAGTACGCACGGCGGCGTGAAGGTCCGATGGCGGCCAACACCAGGCGGCGCATCACCTTGCCGCCGACACCTTCAGATGAGCACCGCCCTCTCCTCAGCAGGCTGTACTCGGACTACCATGGCACCGCCGGTGAGACGGGGGACCAGGTGTACAGCTGCATGACGAATCCACACAGTCACCTCCCAGTGTACACCAACATCCATCGCATACGGCGCGACATTACCAGCGTCGTAGAGGACTATTTGAGCTTGGAGCAGTTGCGGGATGTTAGAATCAATGTGACGGTGATAAGGCCGCTGGTGGATAAGCTTTACGAGTTGGAGGATATTTCCATCGTCTACTGCTTGTTGGTCAACCGCGCTCAATTCCTCCTCGAGGAGTCCTACTCGAGCACCAGACACAATGTCAACTGGACACGCGCCACGCTGTGCGAACTCATCGCCACGCGCATCCTGCGGCGCTTTGGCGAGGACCACGAGGGCGCAGACGGTTTGCTGCTTCTTTCTCACATCCTCGTTGCTGGCTTTGAACCCTTTCAGAACGCCCCAGACCACATTCGAGAGGAGGCTGAGGCCAAGACGTCGTGGACTTTTCACCGCACATTGCCGTGCCTCGAAGTGGCCATTCTCACTGAGAGCAAGCACTTCCTCAGCTCGAGTACTTGCCATCACGTCGTATCGGCCATCTACGAGGGTCGCATCATTTACACCCCCTCAACATTCTGGGATATCATCCCAGATCATTACAAGTTGAAACCGATATCGTTATATGATCCGAGGGAGTCACCGCTCCTCAACCAGTATCGGTTGATTGTTCCGAGGAATCGTAATATCTTGGAGCAGGTTCAGTTTGCTTTTCTTTTGACACTTTATATTGGTGTTATGCTTGTTAGGGAAGAGGGGAAGCTTACGGTGCTGGAAGCGGCTTTTGCCGTCTATGCTTTTGGATGGGGCTTGGATCAGTTTGCTACAATCTTGGCTCACGGATGGTAAGTTTCCCCGTCCTCTCTTGCGGCTACAAGAGGCCGAAAATTGTTTCGAGAGAGTATCATAGTTGAAGGGAAGAGCTGCTGACTCGATGAATTATTTCACTATAGGGGTGTGTATACGCAAAATTTGTGGTCGTTCTTGGACGTTGCCTTTGTGTGCATCTACTCGATATACTTGGTCCTTAGGATCCATGGCTTTCGCCTTGGTCTTGATCGCCCCGGAGAACAGGCGTTTGATGTGCTGGCACTGGCCGCTCCAGTGCTGATTCCTCGGGTAGCATTTACCTTGCTATCGGATAATCTTATTTTCCTGTGCCTGAGATCCATGATGGTCGATTTCTTCTTTCTCACTGCATTGTCGGTATGGTGCTTTTTAGGCTTCTTGCTGGCCCTGCTATGGCTGGGAGAGGGAGCCCATCCAATTTTGTGAGCTTAACTGGAGCAATATGCGGGACGCTGATAGCTAACCACGTACAGGACAATATCAAAGTGGATGATCTATATCTGGTTTGGGCTGGATGGTACTGGCATTCAGCGCTCGGTTCGTAAAAACCTTTCGTTTCCACAACATTTTTTTTTTTTTTGGTGACTGACTCTAGAACAGACTGAATTTCACTGGCTGCTTGGGCCAAGTCTTATGGTGGCATTCGCCTTCCTCGGAAATACTCTCTTTCTGACGATCCTTGTCTCTATGCTCTCGAACACATTCAGCAACATCTCCGCAAACGCCACATCAGAAATCCAATTCCGACGAGCCGTATTGACACTCGAAGGAGTCAAGGCTGACGCTGTATTCGCCTACCAACCCCCGTTCAACTTGTTAGCGGTCTTCTTTCTATTGCCACTGAAGTTTGTCGTCAGCCCACGCTGGTTCCATAAAATCCACGTTGCCACCGTTCGCCTTGTTAATCTACCACTACTGCTGTTGATAGCCGTGGCTGAGAGGAGATTGCTATGGCCCTCTAAAGCAGTCAGCCAGACTACATACCCGCGAGCAAGGAAGTGGTTTTGGCAGAAATGGCAGCTCTCCGCTCACCGCTATCTCCGTGCTGTTTTCCAAGTACCGCCCCCAGAAGGCGTGCATCGCGACATCGCCGTAGACGATCATTTGACGCACCACCTCATCCGGCGCCAGTTTACGAGGCAGACCACAGCCGAGGGACCAGTGCCGCAGTTACGCAAAGCATCACGTAGGGACTCGATGTTTCCGCACAAGATGAGAGGATCCTTTGATGAGGATGCGAGTAGTGCGGAAGCCATGGCCAGCAAAATGCAGGCCATGGAAAAGTCGATGCAGAGGATGGAGCTTTTACTTTCTAAACTGGTGTCTGTGGAGGATGAGGCGATTGTCGATGGGTCAGAGGATGGATTAGACGAGAGTGGCACGTTGAGAGAGTCAATGGCGGGGATTACAGCTGAATCGACATTTGTCGGCCAGGGAGATTAGGAGCTGTGCCGTTGCCGTTGCCGTTGCCGTTGCCGATGCCGTTGTTGGTTTATCACACAGCGACGCGTTTGTGGTTGATTTTGATTCACTGCTGTTGTATTGTGCATGCATGGCTGATGTAGAAGTGACGGCCGGGTGAATGCCTGCTCACTTGGCCGTGTAAACAGCAGCAACCGGCTCACTTGCCAAAACATTCTTCTAATATATGCTTTGAACAGTAAAAAGTACGACACGGAATCCAACGCACCATTAAGTTACTTTTTTAGAAACAAACCGACCAACCGAAAAGTCTTCTCCCATCACGATAAATGTGCCAAGTAACTTACTTCCACCACCAGGATTGCCGTCACACATGGGCCGTCATCAGCCAGCCCTGCGCTCCCATGGCGGGCTTTTCAAACTGCCCCTCCTTTTTCACCAGTGACGCCATCACCAAGCCCACGCCGAGGTTGTACAAGACACGCACAAGGGCATGTCCGCGATGCGTCGAACTCCAGGGCGGCGCAGGCTACGACAGGAACCTGGTGCGAGTTGTGGAGAGGATGGGCTGGGGGATCAAGATTGGGCGAGGGCCGGACGAGGATGACTTTGGGGTGGATATGAGAGTCACGGCGGGGGGTACGTGCTGTTGCGTTGTTATGTGAGGAACATTTCGAGTTCTCGAATTCAAAGCGCTGTCGATTTGTACTCTTATATACTATGGGAGTACTCCGTACAATATATTTTGTTGGACGGAGCGGAGGATAGGAAGTGCGGAGCGGTTCAACCGTTCGTTCCCTTGTTGGTGGTGAGGGAGGAGGGAACCCGCTTTGTCTTTGCCCCGCCAGGCCGACGACAGTTTTTCAGGGTCCATTACAACTACAGACTGCTGGCAGACCACTTACACTTACATAGATGCAACTCTGCTGCTTGAAATATAACACATAACTGCCGCAGCTCATTCTCAAAAAAATTATTTCAGCATCTCGCGATTCATTTTCTTACCCCCTCCCCCTCCCTTTACCCCTCCGCCCCTTTCTTCACCCTGCTATCCACCACTTCACCCCGTTGCCATATCTTATAAGGCTTTGCGGAACCAGGTGTCTAAACCAAAGAACAAAAGAGAAAAACAAGAAAGAAAGGAAAAAACCATGCTCCCAACCCCAGATACATCCCACGTACCGTACCAACGGGTCTACGAACCCGCCGAAGATTCCTTTCTCCTCCTGGACACGCTCTCATCCGCCCCGGAAAAGGCTTTCCTGCAAACCTCCTTCCCGCCAACCTCGCCGCCACCTCTGGTCCTTGAAATCGGCACGGGATCCGGCGTCGTTCTCGCGTTCCTGCACGCCCACGCGTCCACCATCTTCGGCAGCCGCCAGATTCTCACGGCAGGCGTGGACATGAACGTCTTTGCGTGCCGGTCCACGGTGCGCACCGTCCAGAAAGCAGGGGCGGACAACCCCGACACGCACGGCATGTACCTCGGCGCCTGGACGGGGGATCTCGCCTCCCCCTGGCGAGACAACACTGTGGACGTGCTGGTGTTTAACCCGCCGTATGTGCCCACGCCGGACATGCCTGTTCGGCCGGAGTCGTTCGACGAGCAGGACCAGGAGCGGGAGCGGGAGCCGGATCGGGAGACGAGCTGGGACGACGACTCGTATCTGCTGAGCTTGTCGTACGCGGGGGGCCGGGACGGCATGGAGACCACGGAGAGGCTGGTCGGGCAGTTGCCGAGGATTCTGGCCCCCAGAGGGTGCGCCTATGTGCTGTTGTGTGCGCAGAACAAGCCGGACGAGGTGAGGCGCAGGATAGGCGCGTGGGGGACGGAGTGGAGGGCGGAGATGGTGGCCTCGAGTGGCAAGACGGCGGGGTGGGAGAAGTTGCAGGTTGTGAGGATATGGAGAGACTATAGGGATGGGGATGGGGATGTGCCGGTTGGGGATGGGCCGGTTGGGGATGGGCCGGTTGGGGAAGGAGGTCGTGAGTAGAGCGGTTGGGTGGAAGGGGGTAGTTGTGAGATTGTTCAGTATGTTGCAACGGGTTGTGTGGCAGGATGGTTGGTGTATATAATCTGGTTCTGGTTTGGAGCCATAAGCTGTGCTCAAGACACGTTTATTTGTGCGTAAGAAGAGGGGAGGGTAAGGGGGGGTGTGGGTGTTGAACGTGCGAGTGTATTTGTGCAAGAATACATCATATATCGAGCTGGGTCAATGTTCTACGGCAGGGTACAGCTAGCCCCGAGATAAATACTGCATTGTTACGTATTGAGACGAGTGGATGAGTGACGTAAATCACAAAATTAAAAATAAACGTTCATGCCGTATATGGATAATGGAGGGTGACTTTGAATGGCAAGGCCGGGCTGGCTGGCTCCTCTACTACTTGTGGCTGGTGCTGTCGAGTGTCGTAAAGGGGGGAGGGGGGTTGCGTTACGCAGCTACGGTGTAGATGATATACGAGATAGCACTTGTTCCAAATTGCCAGCTTTAGCAGTAACCACCGGAGTCCAGTTGTCTTACAGTTCTTCCATTCATTTTGTTTAACTTGGTGGCCAAACGTCCGAAACGCCAAATACCATCGCGGATTGCGATCATAATTCCTCGTAATAAGAAAAGCTTTCCCGCCACCTGCCTTCCCCCCATATTCTACCCTCCAAGTGCATCACGGCGTCGCATCAGATCAGATCCATTCTTCTCCTTTTTTTTTTGTCGTGCCCGGCCATGCGAATCTACATCAACATCATATCATGCTGCTGGTGGCGGCTTTGCCGTATTACCATTCACTGCTCTACGCAGCATCGCTTCTCGCGATCGTGGCTGTCTTTGCTGGGCATTGCAAACGCTCCTTGTGCTTTCCCATCAAATACTCCAGGGCAGGCAAGCAAGCAAGCAAGCAAGCGTCTAACCCCGACCACGGCCGAATCCACGTCCCCGTCCACGACCTCGGGGACCTCCTCTGCCACCGCGGCCTCGGGGACCGCCGCCGCCGCCGCCACCCCGCTCGGCTTCCTTGCGAGCCTTGTTCTTGGGCTTTGGCGCGTCGTCGATTAATAGCGTGTCGAGGGGCAGGGAGTCGGGGAGGATGAAGTATCGGATCGTAGAGCCGCGGATGTTCATGGTGTCGAGGGAGATGGGGTCTTGTCCCTTGGCTGTCATTTTGACGGTTCGCAGCGCCGTGTTCATTTGCGGCGAGACGGAGGAAATGGAGCCGTGGACGATGGTGCCTTGGAGGTGAAACGTTAGCCATCAGTGAAGAGCTGGTTAGGATATTCATTCCCCTGCATAGTCCAGGTCTTAGATGTGTTGTAAAAGAGAATCGGAGAAAAGAAAAGGTAAGGGCGTTTGGAGGTTGGGAGTTATCATACCATTTTTCAACTCAATGGTCACCGTCTCGTTGGCGCATTTCATCAAGAACCTGCAGTCACGAAAATGTCAGTCTCTACTTGCTGCGCCATTGAGAAGTCCTGGCAGTGTATTTGAGATTCGATGCACGCTCAGCAGTTGGCGGCCATGTTTCTTACCTGACGAGCTTCATGTTGGCGGCTCTTTCAGTGCTTCCGTGGATATCAAATCACGAACTCGCTCTCAAGCTGCCTGGTAGTTAGTTAGTCAGTCGCCCTCATAAATTGCAAGGCCGGAAAAACAGAGCGACCCCAGAGGCTGGAGACTGGGCGCAACACGTGACCCGTTCTGCCTCGACAGTTTGCTGCCCTGCGCACGCACCACCCCCATGTGGATGTTCGGGCCAGTCGAGGCCTTATCGATAACTGACGGGGCCGCTGACCAGAGTTACAGCGTGCCGCGTGCCACAAGTCAGGGCGTGCATCTGGGGTGTGGCGGGCGGTGCTGCCTCTGCATTTGGAGAGGGTCAGGGTCCGTCTCAAATCTGTTCTTGTATTCATTTCTATAATCCGGCCGTGAGTGAGTCAGTCAGCTACGAGCTACGGTGACCAGGCCGAGGACGCCTCGTCATGCTGTCTGGCCACTAGACCACAAGCTGGTGGGATAAACAGAACCAAACCGTACGTGCCAGCCGTCGAGACGAAAACGCAGCTTTGACTTCTTCTACTTAACGCGGTTGCACGGCAAGTTGAAGGCTCTCTCCATCGCTCGACCTACCCCACCAACCACAGCCACGGCTTGTCTTTCTTGTTCAACGAGAACAAGACGCAGGCTATCTCCGTTATCACCACCATTTTGAGCTGCGACCCAGTGTCTGCCAGAGTGCTGGAAGTGCGTGCCCGCTATGATTTCTGGACGAGGTGGCGCGGGAGCGCGGGCTGGCCGCATCCGCCCGCCTCGTCGAATTATTCGTGTAAGTTTAACTTGCCAGCTGTTGTGCGAGGGCATCCGACCTCTTTTTATTTTTAGTCTCATCTTCATTTCTTATTTTTATTTTTGTTTATATTTTTATATTTTTATTTTTATTTTTCACTTGTGCTTCACTTGCTTCACTTTTGCTTTGGTTTGGTTTCCACTACCTGTGCGATTCACACACAGCCTTGCTTTCTCCGCGTTCACACCACATCCAGTATGTCCATGCACCAAATCATATGGACGCATTTTGCGGCTGTACGGGAAGAATAGGGATGCCTTCCGTCTGCCGTCTACTGGGGGCTATTGCGAGTAGTTGTTACGCTCTCGTGGTCGTCAATCCTCCCCGCCCCCTCACCTCCCTCCTACCAGCTACTCTAATGTGGCTTGAGCGAAAGACATTTGTAGTATGTTCGGGCTAACATGAAGTATTCGCAGCCGAATGGCTCTGGAGAAGGAGCCGATTTTGAAGACTGTTGGAACATGCTGAGGGAAGCTTTGCGAGACATTCACAACAAGAGCTGTGGCCGGCTCTCCTTTGAAGAGCTGTATAGAGCTGCCTATAAAATTGTTCTCAAGAAAAAGGGCGAAGTTCTGTACGAGCGAGTCAAGCAGTTCGAGGAGCAGTGGTTCGCAGACCATGTTATTCCCAAGATTGAAGTCCTAGTCACCAAAAGCTTGATAAACGTTGGCGTTGACAAAAGTTTGTCGAGCTCTGTGAACGAACGACGCCAAACAGGTGAAAAGTTCCTCAAGGGGCTGCGAGACACCTGGGAAGACCACAATATGTCCATGAACATGACCGCAGATATTCTCATGTATCTAGACAGAGGCTACACGCAGCAGAGCCCTCACCAGGTGCCGATATTTACAACCACAATAGCTCTTTTTCGTGACCATATACTGCGGTCTTGTCTCAACGCCAACTCGAATAACTTGGTCATGGATATTCTCATCTCAGTCATGCTGGACCAGATTGACATGGAGCGAGAGGGAGATGTCATCGACAGAAATCTCATACGCAGCTGCTGCCGTATGCTGAGCTGCCTCCACGAGACTGAGGCTGAGCTTGAAGGGAATAAACTCTATCTCACTGTCTTCGAGCCTCGGTTTTTAAACAATAGCAACACATTCTACAGCGCCGAATGCCAGCGACTACTTCGAGAAGCCGATGCCAGCGCGTGGCTGAGACACACGCAGAGACGGCTCAACGAGGAATCCGATAGGTGCGAGACGATGATAGAATTGGAAACGTTATCAAAGGTCCACTCGGTGGTAGATCAACAGCTGATCGCCCTGCATCTTTCAGAATTTTTGACCATGGAGGGTAGTGGACTGAAGTGGATGATTGATAATGACAAAATCGCCGATCTGTCGATATTATACAAACTGATTTCGAGAGTGGAGAAGGACAAGACGTCGATTCGAAATATTCTGCAGAAACGAGTCGTTGAACTAGGTCTAGAGATTGAGAATGTTTTGAGAAACACCGACTTCTCAACTGCCCAGCCTGACGGAGATGAGCCTGCTGAGGGCGAAAAGGCCAAGGCGCTTAACCCGGCCGCACAGCTAACAGCAGCCGCCATCAAATGGGTCGACGATGTGCTGCGGCTCAAAGACAAATTCGACAATCTGTTGACACAGTGCTTTGAGGATGATCTGACCATCCAGACATGTTTGACGAAGAGTTTCTCGGATTTTATCAACCTGTTTTCTCGAAGCTCCGAGTATGTGTCCTTGTTCATTGACGATAACTTGAAGAGGGGCATCAGAGGCAAGACCGAGGCTGAGGTGGACGCCGTGTTGGAAAAGGCGATAGTTCTCATTCGATATCTTCTGGACCGAGATTTGTTCCAGACATACTACCAGAGACACCTGGCCCGCAGATTGCTTCATGGCAAATCCGAAAGCCATGATGTGGAGAAGCAGATCATCTCCCGCATGAAACAAGAATTGGGACAGCAGTTTACCAGCAAGTTCGAAGGCATGTTCCGTGATCTGGTGACATCCTCGGAGCTAACAACAACGTATCGAGATCATATTCGCAACGTCAGTGAAGGCGAAAAGGTCATTGATCTAAATGTCAGTGTTTTAACAACCAACTACTGGCCGCACGAAGTTATGGGTGGTGGTGGTCGCCAGGCCGCCATAGGCAACGGTTCCCGCGTTACCTGCAACTATCCACCAGATGTTCAACGATTACAGGCTAGCTTTGAGCAATTCTATCTCACAAACAGAAATGGTCGAAAGCTAACATGGATCGGTTCCACTGGCAGCGCAGACATCAAATGCGTCTTCCCAGTCATCCCCGGCAAGTCAGGCGCCTTGGCAAAAGAGAGACGATATGAGATCAATGTGCCAACATTTGCCATGGCGATCATGTTACTGTTTAATGACCTTGAAGAAGGCGAGAGTCTGTCATTTGAGGAAATCCAGGAGCGGGTAAATGTTTCTACCTCGGACCTCATGAGGGCTTTGACAGCCATCGCGGTGGCACCAAAGTCGCGCGTGCTGAGCAAAGACCCCCCCACCAAGGCAGTGAAAGCCGGTGATAAATTTACCTTCAATTCAAGCTTCCAAAGCAAGACGGTGCGCATCAAAGCGCCAATCATCAATGCGGTTTCAAAGGTCGAGGATACGCAAGAAAGAAAGACCACTGAGGAGAAGAATAACCAGACACGAGCTCACATTGTAGACGCCGCAATTGTGAGAATCATGAAGTATGTTTGGTTGACCTTGCAGACTATTTGTTTTTCAAATCCCCTCCCGTGTACTAACTGTTTTATTTAGGTCTCGGAAAGAATCAAGCCACTCACAACTGGTTAGCGAAGTTCTCTCGCAACTCGTTGGCCGATTCAAGCCTGAAGTGTCTCTCATCAAGAAGCGAATTGAGGATTTAATTGTGCGAGAATACTTGGAACGGCCGGATGAAGAGGAGGCGCCCTCAATGTATCGATATGTTGCTTGAAGGATCGCTTGTTTGGCTCTAGATAATTGCGAGAAGTTGAACGTAGAGAGAGTTGTTGTAGTTGTTGTTGCTGTTGTTGCGGCGACAATGAGGTACTCTTGCATGGGATGAGCATTCTGGATTGCATTGAATGGTCAGGCGGCATGACGGCGGATTCTGAGATATTGGGGGAAAGGGCGGGATTAAGATGTATGAGAAAGAACGTGTACAGGGCAAGACATAACACCCTACGGACCTGAAGCTGATCTGATATCTGCCCGGCTTCTCCGAGATGCCTCTCGAACTGGTCTTGAAAGATGTGAATGAATGTAAAGGGCATCACGGCGCTGGAGCACCCATGCATGGAACTGGTGACGCGTCAACCAATTTCAATTCTTATTGTCATTGTATAGAGCCTAAATCAATCAACTCGCACCATCGAAACCAATGGCTGCTCTTCTATCAGTGTACATTCTCCTTGGAAGTGATCGCGTTGAGAGCACGACTTGGCCTATCGAAAGCCGGACGGACTATGCCGGGGTGGGTCGGCCTCGCCAGAAGCGCAACTCGCCCAGCAAGCACCGCGGCATCCATCGCGTACCCTCTTCCTACCTTTGCCGTCCATAAACACCAATTCATCTGCAAATACGAGCCCTCCCATTCTCCCCAGTCCGACACAATGTTCGCCCTCAGACGAACAATGGCCACTATGGCCGCCGCACCGTCTGTCCTCAAACAAGCCGGCAAAGTAGTCTGCATTGGCCGCAACTACGCGTATGTTTCCCCTCCCCCCCAAAAGAAAAAAATCCCTCTCTTGCTATCTTTTGCGCCAGCACAAAAAGTTTAAAACGCAGTTGATATT
The DNA here is from genome assembly GCA_032433595.1 of Conoideocrella luteorostrata. NCBI lineage: Eukaryota > Fungi > Ascomycota > Sordariomycetes > Hypocreales > Clavicipitaceae > Conoideocrella > Conoideocrella luteorostrata. Next base: position 27,288 of record JASWJB010000350.1, read on the forward strand.
TTTCTTCATCATGTTGTTAAAGACTAATCTTTGATTTATTCTACTGTTCTGCAAAAAAGAGACCACATCGCCGAACTTCAAAATATGAAGCCCAAACAGCCATTCTTCTTCCTCAAGCCGCCTTCTTCCATCGTCTTGCCCGGCGAGGGGCCCTGCCTGCAGCCCCAGGGCGTGAAGATGCATTTCGAGGTAGAATTGGCGCTTGTGATGGGG
>JASWJB010000350.1:30000-43199 GCA_032433595.1 Conoideocrella luteorostrata
ACATCTGTTCCAATCTTTGGCACGCCGGCAGTCTCTAAGAATTGACAGTAGCAACAGCGCCGTCCCGACAGCCTTCCCTGAGAGCCAGAGCGAGCCCCTGCAGAGTCCCTTGTTTGCGCTCACTCCGCGACACCTCATCACGCCATCTCTCGCCAGCCGCGCCCAAACAGTCAAACGAGCTTCCGCATCCCGAAATCGCTCACCATGAACCACGCAGGCATGGACCACGCCGCCATGGGCCACGGCGATATGGACCACGGCGGTCACGGCGGTATGGACGATATGTGCAGCATGAGCGTACGTACTCACTTGCAGCCCGCTCACCACCAAACTGCGACCTGGCGTCGCAACGCACGCGCATCGCTGCTAACGACGCACCTAGATGCTCTTCACGTGGGACACAAAGAACCTCTGTATTGTATTCCGGCAGTGGCACATACGCTCTACTGTCGGCCTGGTTTTCTCTCTCATTGCTGTTGTCCTGCTCGCCATGGGATATGAAGCTCTACGTGCTTTGTCACGGAAGTACGAACACAGCATCAACAATCGCATAACTACCATGCCCCGTAAGTGCACGTGCCTCGTCTCTTGTCTTAACATCACAAAGGCATCATTCAAAGCTTGTTGATTTTCATTGCGTCTCATTTCCCCTTTGCCATGGGATCTGTGCCAATGCTAAGACTTTTTCCCCTTTGGGATGTGTGTTAAGACGATGAACCTCATACTGAGACAACACCGTTCCTCGCGCCAGGACAAAACCAGCAGAGTGCCAGCAAACGTGGACACGTAGTGAAATCCGTATTTTACGGGATTCAGAACTTTTACGCCTTTATGCTCATGTAAGTTGGGTGAGAAGGATCCGTTTGCGGGAGGACTGGCTGGCTGACCATACGTCGCTTGACGCAGGCTCGTATTCATGACTTATAACGGTTGGGTAATGATTGCGGTTTCCCTCGGCGCTTTCCTTGGCTATCTCGTTTTTGGCCACACTACTTCCTCCACCAAGGATAATGCGTGCCACTAGCTGCGAGAAGAACTTCTTAGTCGAGCAAACCTTGGTTGACCAACGGAATCACTGCCATGGTCATATGATTTTATCCACAAACTTTACAGCTACAAGCTATAGATTTATCTCATTGGGATCTAGTGCAGATTTTGCCACCGGACTTGAAAGTATTGGAGACATTTCATTATAGTATCGAATGCATACATACGCAACTGTCCTTCATACCGTCGTGACCTTGTGAGGTTTTTATGTACACTCGTGCCTATCTCTAAACTATATCTGCGGCTTCATCCAGCTCACATCTTGGCTGGCTCGCTGCTCGCTGGCTTTTTAGGCTCCCCCACCTCTTGGAACACACCCTCCTCCTGAGCCCTCAAAATGATGTCGTAGTCACCAAAGGTCTCGTTGTGCTCGATCTCAGGCTCCTCGCCGTACGCAATACGGGCCGCGTCCACCAAGAGCCGGCCAGTCATGCCCCAAACCTTGAACCGGCCCTCCTGCTCTTGCTGTTCCTCCAACGCTTCACCCATATTCCCCTGAACACTGGCTCGTCGAGGTTTAGCCACCCTCTGGTTGTTCACGGGAACGTAGAAATTGTGTATCCGCCAGGGCAAGTCTTTCCATGACATCCAGGCGCCTTCATACCACGGCCCGGGAGGCAAATCCTGGCCAGGTCTAGGTGGCAAGTCATTCGGCTTGAGGAAGTTGTAGAACGGGGCGCTAAAAACGGCAGCGACCTCTCTGGCATCCAGTCTCGGTATTAACGACTCTTCCACGAGAGGGCTCGGGGAGTCGGCATTCATCTTGTCTGCGTGGAGGAAGGCCACGCAGGGAGTGACGACGAGATGGGTTCTCGCCAGAGAAGGAGGCAGATAGCACAAAGGCTCTATACGGAATGGTTTGGGGAGTCTCAGGTCGTCCATGGGAAGGCCAATCTCTTCAAAGGCCTCCCGTCGAGCAATTTGATCTGCGTTTCGGTCAGCGTTTTATCCGTATATTTCACAGTCGTGCCATTTTTGTGTGTGTCCTCCTTTTGTGTCCTTCCCTTTCGTCTCTATTCCTCTTCTTTTCTAGAGGGTAGCCATTGGGCTTCAACCCAAATTCATTGGAACACGCCAAATTTGATCTACAACTTGAAGTAAAAGAAAAAAAAGGGGGGGGAAGAAAGGGCAGGTTGAAAATATGATGAGAAAATAGTTGCATATAACACTTACACGGCGTTTCCTCACAACTGTCAGCCTTGCCCCCCGGCAGCGCGGCATGTCCGGAAAAGCTCCTCAGCGACGCGGCCCGCATGGTGATTACGACACGCAAGTCGCCCCAGCGGTCGGCGTAGAGAAGCACCAGGACAGCGGCGCGCTTGCGGGCGGGTAGAGTATCCCATATGGGGAAGGGGGGAGGCTTGTAGGCGCGGAGGCGGTTGAGAGCGGCCTGTCCGATATGGTGAGCGAGAGCCATGAGACATGGATACATGATACATGGGGCGCGGCGGGGTGTGAATACGGCATACGGAGTTGAGAAATTGGTATGTTTGGGGCGGGGCACCATATACGCCATGCCATGGTGTTGTGTATAAAGAGGGATATCAATGAATGATGAGAGGGGTTGGGCAGTTAACCCATAAAGACAACAGACCAAGGAAAGAAAAAACATACCAGTGAAAAAGGATTCAGTCCCGCCATTGTAGATGCATCGTAATACAGGGACTCTTGGAATGGGACCCTTTCGACAGCTACGCCGAGGAGCTCTGCAAGCTCCTGCTCCTGTTCCTGTTCTTGGTTGTCTAGGTCTTGATGCTGGGCGAGAGGACGTTGGAGGTGGTTGTGGAGGTTGTCGTCGGTGAGCTCCTCGCTGTGGTTAGGCTGCAGCGCAGCCGAGGCCCGCGTGAGCTCGTGCCGGAGATCGGCGACGTCACTCTCGCTCTCGGTGTTGGGGAGCGCCAACGAGCTGCCTGCGTGCGTTTCTGAGTCGGGCGGTGCGGAGGAAGGAGCGGCACCGGCACCGGCGCAGGCAGCAGCGTGCAGGTCGGAGGGGTTTGTGCTGAGGGGTTTTAGCTGGGAGGCGTCCCAGCTGAGAGGGGTGTTTGTGCCGGTATTTGCGTCTGCGTCTGTGTCTATGCCTGTACCTGTGGCAGATGGGGTGTTTGTGCTATTGACGATATTGCGGACGACGGGATTCTCTGGAGGCTGTGACAGGGAGGCAGCTGCTGGCATGGCGGGCGGGCTGTCGTGGGCGGTGGTCTGGTCTGGTGGCGTGGAGGGAGGGGCTGAGGTTCAGCTCAACGCGAAGGCGACTGGAGTGGGTGAGCGAGCGAGCTACGGTCGTCGATTGCGAGAACAGAGCAGCCGGGTGTGATTCGTGCTTCGTAGTGTTTTGATTTGTTGATTTGTGGTTGCCATCCGGGCCGCCGGTGGTGTTCAATAGAGAGACAGACATCCGTCGTAGCATGGGAGTGACGCAGACGGCGGATTGCGCAGAGGCATGTCAGCTCGCTGCCCGTAGTACCCACTAACTAACTAACTAGTTACCGTGTTGAAGCACTCGGCCGTCACAACACGGGGAGAGAGAGGGACGGACACGATGAGCCTCGCAGTCTTCATATCCCACCCGACGCAGCGCCAAAGTAGTAAATTCGCTGCAAAATCAAAACTCTCCCGCAGAACCGGATTATTCGCTGCTCGCATTACCGCCTCGGAAAAAAGTCAAGACGTATACTCCGTACGTATGCAAGTACGTGTGTGTGCAATCATGCACCATCCCAAATAAACGTAGTATCCAGCATCAAAAAGCCTGTCCGGCACATCGCCCGCCCCCCATGTTTTCCCCCACATACCACATGTAACTGTGCCGTCGCTCGCCGAGTTGAAACCAGCCTGCACATGCAGATATTTGCCGCGCTAGCAGACCACTGCCCTAAACCATCAGACTTGCCGCTAAGCCTGGGTGAGATGATGGGGATGGGTAAGGGCGGTAGTTCATTATGTAGTCTCTTACCTGGGATGGTCCGAGGAAGGAAGTATCACCACTATTATATCCTAGCTTGGGAAAAGGCCGTCAATTTGTCCGCTCGGGCTTTTGTGAGCTTTTGTGAATGCCATCACTACGAAACGTCATGTATAATAGACCTCCACTTGACATGATTAAACTAAGGAGCAGGACCCAGGAAATGTGTTTAGCAACCACGCGCGTTCGTCGTCCCTTGTGATTGCTACCGCATACTCCGTACGGAGTAACTACTTAGCGGGCCAATGATCCCAGAATCCCAATGCCTCCCCAATGAGCGCACCCAGTCACTCGCAACATCACCATTACGTCGACATAGTAATAAACTCCCGTTATTTCATGAGGCAGGAGGAACAATGTAACCTACATTCCATCGCACAACGCGGGCAAGCCGCCCAATCTGGAGAAACCGTCGAGACCCTCTCAAGCGGATCTTGTGGCGGTGGGGCTTCCCCAACTTCGTACCAGCCAAACCAGAAATAAACTCCCCATCATGTGAGAGATCTCAACGCCTTCCTTCCATTTCCATCTACCCCAACTTTTTATACGGATGCGGGGAATATACATCGTTACATACACACTCACACGCCCGCACATCCGGTCCGAGCCACCCTAGTTCGGCATCGCAAACATTCACAAGTTATCACAAGCGGGCGTGGCCACTTTATTGCTGTGTGTCTCAATTGTTTATCCTGGCCGAGTCATCGTCATCTCAACACATGAAAACAAGAACAAAAAATTGGTTGCTGTGGAGCAGGTCGCGTCATACCACCGCATGTGGACGACGTCGTTAAAGGACAGAATAAAAAAAAAATCCAAGTATCAGCTCTCTCACCAACTCCAGATGCACCTGAAACAGTAAATCAAAGACTCCCATTGCTATCCTTCCTTGCCTTTGCCATTGGGGGGAATAATAATGATAATAAAAACAATGCTCGTCACGAGGTCGTAGCCTTCTAGAGAAATCTGCTAAAAGAGAGACATACATGTTTGCAACTCAAAGAAATCTTGGGGGAGAAAACACCAACTCTTCTGGAATCATGGCGAAATTCTTTCTAAATTCTTCCTTTCTCTCTTCCCTTCGCTTCGCCGCCTTCTCCATCTTGATCTGCTTCGCTCTCTCCTGGGCACGACTGTTGAGTGATTCTCGCTGATCGCCTGCCTTCGTCCATGTGGCTGGTCGATCTGTGCTCATACGGTAGGCACTCGATGTTCGTCTTTGACTCTTGTTTTCCTCACTGCTTCTATGTGCGAACCAGTCTTTCAAGTTGGACATGGCAGGGGTCTCCTCCTCGTCTGTGTCGCTGTCCCATGCGCTCTTCAGAGGTGGGGCCGGCGGTGGCCGTGGAGGAGCGACGTCAATGGGCAGTCTAGGGGTAGTAGGTGCTGAGTACGCTGGACCTGCGACGAAGTCTGCTGATGACGGTTGTCGTTGTTGCTTAGGCGAGTCCTTGTGGGTACTTGCGGGTATGGACGATGGTGCCGAGGTATCAACGACGTCGGGGCGGTCACGGCGGCGAGAGAATCGTGTGGCGGCTGAAAAAGCTAAGCTGAGAGATGACCTCTTTTTCTTGGGTGGTGTAACTGTGGAAATGGCACTGTCTGCGCTGAGTTGTCGAGAGTGCCTGCTCGCAAGATTGGCCGTGAAGCGGTGGTATTCTCCCGCAGCTCCAATATCGCTAAACTGACCATACGCTGGTTGCCAAGGGCGAACTGAATCGTCGTCCAGGCGCAGCTGTGGAAAGGATTCGCTCAGACCGTCAAATGCTTGTTCGCTTCCATCCGTCATTGGTTTGTGTATGTTCAGAGGCGCCGGTATAGCGTCCGACTCCGGAGACATGGGTCCCCATGAGCTTCCTCTACTAGAAGATCCATTGCTATCTGCCTCCAACACGGGTACAAGATGGTAGTCTGGAGCTCCAAAATCTTCCATTCGCGGATCGGACCTGGTAGAAGATGAGTCCGAGGCACCGCTCCCAGAACGAGCTGAGCGATGATCCATCACGTCCACGTCTAGTCCTGTAAGCTGGTAAACTTTCTGGGAGGATCGACGAACTGGCCGTGCCGACAGATTGCAGCTACTCCTCTGCGGAGGAGTCGCTTTAGGTGAGGATGCAGCAGCCATGGGACCAAGATGTTGCAAAGTACATGGCGGAAAGTCATTTCTGGGAACGCTGCTCTGAGTACCGGAAAGTCCTCCTCGCTCAATCATTGCCGAAGAGCCCTCCGAGGTTGTTGTCGCCCTCCGTCTTCGAAAATGAGGTGCCATGGTTGCCAGCGGCGGAGAAGAAGCTGAAGGTGGTAGAGGCGGCAGCGAACGATTTGCATAAGCGTGAATGAGGGCTGGACTTGAAGCACTGTACTTATGACCACGGCGAAATTGGCGGCTTTGAGATTTTTGTGGTGGTGGTGGTGGTGGAGGAGATGATGGAGTAGTTGCTGGTGGGTCGTCCATCTTGACTCTAGCTACGATGGTAGGTGATGGATGCTGAGGCAGAAATTTCTGAATCTGCAATAAATAATATCAATGACGCTTCCTATTCAGTCCCGTTCTGCTGTTTAATGCTCCTCCCCGGATAGTTATTCGCATCAATGCAGGCGACAATGGGATAGAAAATTGTAGTTTGATGATGTGTGTGCCGGCTGCAAGAACAATAGCATTGACAGGTGTAAAGCGTCAAGCGTGATTCAAACCCGTGCTCAACCCACTTGCTCGTGTGTGAGATAATAATAGAGTTGATGAACACTCGATTCAGTCTCTTTGTCGAAGGCTGAAGCATCCGTCTTGCAGTTCGAAATCGATATCCGTCATCCAGCCCTAGGTGAGTGTCTGTGCCAAGCCGAAGTCAGGCATACTGTATGCTCAGATAACATTGGCACGTCTCACTCTCGTCATAATCGGAGGGGATGGACAGGCAGCAAATAGGCACGGCGGGGCGCAAAGCAGGGGAAAGGGAAAAGAGGAGGAAGAGATCAAATGGAAAATGAGGCGGCGCATGCCAGAGGTAAATAAGACCGCGCGCTTCTCTATAATAAGGCCCGGCGCAGTTACTCGGATCATATGTGTGGTGTGGTGTGTGGCGTGGCGTGTCCTCTTCCTCTTTCTGACAGCTCTCGGTGCCCTGGCTTGTCGACCGACCTAGGCGGTTGAACCTTGTCATCCAGCTTGCATGAGAGTTTGGCCCCATGCATGCTCATGCTCAAGCCCACGCCCATGTCCGGTCCCCATCATCTTCGCAACTCCCGCTTAGTCCATGCAACCGTGCTTGCCATGTTATTAGTGTGTGAATGGCCGAGGAGTAACTACGGAGTAATCCGCGCTACATTGGGACCTGCGAACGAAACGCCGTAAATATGTGCCCGCCTCAGTGTGTGTGTCCGCCGAGCTGGACCTACCAAAATAAGCACATGTCAACTTAAGACCCCAACGCCAGCCCAATAGAATCACGCAGACGGAGAGCCGGAGCATGGTGAAGATGGTGGGAGGTGGTGTAGGTGGTGTCGCGTCTACACCGTACACAATTTGCCATGATGATTGTGTAGAGGTGCCTAACGCCACCGCCATGCCATGACATGCCATCCCATCTCAGCCATGATTAATCCAAAGGATGAGGGACCAATGAAGGAATACTCCCCTCCCCCACCCATGTTGTGAACCCTCCTTCGCTCCTTCCCCAGAAGTGAGCCGATTCCCGCACCAAGGCTGTTGTTACCTTCCGAGATTCGTAGCTGATCGCTCCTGCCGCTGCGCCTGCCTTTGCTCTTTCTTGACTCGGACTGGAGCGTCCCAATGCCGGACTTGTCGAGCCTAATTTGCTCTATCAATAGGGCCATCTTTCGCAAGCTTCCCTAGCCTCGCAAGCCCTCTCTTGCCTCTCCACTCCTCGTCTCCAATCGCCAGCCGTTGACGGCTCCAACTTCTAGTCATTATCGGCCCATCTATCATCATCTTCCACACCAGCAGCTACCTTCATAGTTGAATCATAACGCAACCCACCGATGCATGTAAGACCCCCAACGTACCCAAACAGTTCAGTTGGACCGCTGTACGGAGTACTTACTGCCAGAATCCCACCGGTGCTATAACTGGCTCTACAGCGGACAGATCGCACCGCGTCATACCTGCAGAACTTGGCTGAGACCCTTTGGCCGCCGCCCCGTTGTTGACCGCTCACCAATCCGCGCGCACATGTGAGACACCATGACCAACTATTAGTGTTCCAGAAGATCGACCAGTTGTCTTCCATGGCCGCCAGCGACGGATTCGCCGGTCCATGAGGGTGGAGAGCCAGCGCAAGTGCCACAAAGAAGCATCGAATCAGATCAGAGAACAACACACTCTGCCGCCCCGCCCAGATAATGCGCGTTGGGCTCTTTTCAGACGGTTTTGTATTACTGTACTCTGTACTCCGTACTGTATTACAAAAGAAAATACGTCAAGAGGCGAACAGCAGAACCAGAGTATTACGGGGTACAGTGTCATTGCTCCCGGTGGGATAGTAGGAGCTGAATGTGCGCAAAACTTTATCGTAAGCGGTGGGTTCTTCTCAACATCAGTGCCACACATGACGATGGAACGGCACCTCCGAATGCTCAATCAGGCGTCGACTAAGACAATTGAGTCATCGTCGCGTCGTACAGGTATTTCCTTTGGAAGGCCCCCAATGAAAGGGCCGCCCCCAAAGACTTGTTTCATTCGTCTTGCGGCCAACTTTGCGAGAGACTTTGGTCTTACAGGCCAACTGCGGGAGGTTCCGGTCCAGAGAGACTAACAATCCACGGAGGGTGTTGTAGACCAACCAAACGGCCCGGCACGGATTGAACAGACTGAAACATGTAGTGGTTAATTGCAACTGAGGATACTGTCGGCCCGGCCACGAGCTGTAGGGCAAAACAACAGTATGGCACGGCACGGACAACTCTGGTTCACGTAAAGGGCTGAACTCTGAGGCTAATATGCGAGACCTACATCGATAGCTCACAGCAGCCGTAGCCATAAAGTGGATGTAGTCCCAGCTATTAAACGGTCCAACACAAGAGACGCGCTGAAATCAGCCTGGACCTAAACGGGAGCTGGCAAACTTTGTTAACTACTAGCGTGCCGTACTTGTCTTTGGAAGCGGAGACATTCAACCTCCCCCCTCCCAAGCTCCGCAGAAGGCCCAGCATCCTAATGCCCGAGTATAGCGTCGCGTTGGTCATGCGACAATGTGTTTGCCGGTGCAGTTGATGAAGCGGTCAAGGATAGATATTTTTGGCATTTTGGTGGCAGTGCCGTGTGCGATCGATCATACGGGCGATACGGTCTCGAACGGCTGGCTAACTATTTACGATACAGAATGCGGGCAAGGCCTAATTCAAGCCTCCAGGCAATCCAAAACCCTCTACCCCGTATGTCGACCGTGGTTGCCATACCGGCTAATCTACCCGCAAATGCATCACCCTTATATCCCTTTTTTAATTTTATTTTCTATAATAATAACTAACAGTTTCACTACGTCGAACTGTGCTGTGCTTGATGCATGCTTGTTTTCGTGCCGGCATGTTACAACCATGACTACTCCATATTCATCCATGCATTAAACGCCCTTGCTTACATGCATGCATGCATGCACGCATGCTTGCTTGCTTGCTTGCTTGGATGAATGAGTGACGCATCTGACGGGGCCGTTGGCATCCATGTATATTGCAAACATTGTGCTCCTCGAAGTTTACTCTGTCCGCCCACAAACGGCACTTGACCAAAGACTCCAGGCTTTGCATGATTTCACCGGCTCTAATATTAAATGATTTTTGTCCAAAGCAAAAACAAACGCCTAGCGCTCAACCTTTCAGGCACACTGTACATGTACATGGCTCTAATGACCTTGTCCCTCCCGCGATCCTGACTCTGGGTTCTCCACGTTGGTCGGTCCGTTAGCCCTGTCAGCTCTCGCAGCTTGGGCATAACGAGCATCCATGTACTCCATAACGTCCCCCTGTTCTTCTTTCCGCAAGCTATTAGTTATGGCACGCGATCCTGGTAGAACTCTCAGCAAGATCTCAGTTGTCGTCGTCATCGTCTAGCTTTCCCTGGTAATCGCCTAGTAAAATATCATCAATGCCTAGGCCAGTAGATGAATTCCTAATCCACTCCGTTTCAACTCTGAAAAATATCCATACCCAGCGTCGGAAAACCTCTAAAAATTCAATGAGAAAAATCCCGCTCTCGAAGTCACTAAATTTGTCCAAATGAGGACTCAGCTTCATGGACCAAGTGCATCTCAGGAAAAGATCTAGGCCGATAACTGCGTAGTATATTGTTACAGGGCGGAAAATGAGTCTGTCGCGAAGGCCCCATGGATGATGAGGCGATGTGCGTTCCTTTCGGGAAGAAAACATGGTCATGTCCCAATCCTTGACCACATCCCACCAAAACGAATAAAGTGAGTTGACAAGCACGGCTACCAACCAAGCTCTGTTGAGTGACGCTTTTGCTGCTGCGTTCTCCGTGTTCCTCTGTAGCGTGCTTGTGATCAATACGGGAAAGGCGGTCGAGTATTTGAAGGCATTGGCTAGATGCTGACCCCCCCAGCCTGCCGACTCCTTGTAGGGCGCTCTTCGAACCCGAAGATACTCGATGATACACTGTCGGAATCGGATCATGCTCGGTACTGCCATCAGCAGAGGCACAATGACTGTTCCACCACAGTTTCTATCAGGTCGCTTGGTGGACGATCCGCCGGACGTGAAGAACATGCACAAGGTTACGAAAACGTCCCCGCACACTTTGGCATACGAAGTCAGCACATCAGCCAGCAAAATATCCCCAAACTTGCCATCTTGGGCCTCTGCAATACCACCAACGCTGACACGCTTCAAGGTCGTGAGGAAGCGACGGCGGCCAGCACTGGGCAAACTGCTGAGGGGCACGAAGAATATGGCAAGGATAGCGACGAGATAAGTCATAGGAATCCAGTCGTAGTCGACCACGCGCTGAGCTATGCCCCACGTGCATAGCCAAAAGAGCACTATGGAGACGGCGAAGAGGCCCGACAGGACCGTTGCGAGCCTGTATGTCGAGAAGTGATGGGGCAGGTGGTGCGGCGAGGACCGGCCGGGATATCGTATCAGCGTCGGAACATCGACTTTGAGGAGGTGTAGATACTGGAGGTTCAGGCCCCATCCCCAAACGGCTGGAGGAAGACATAGTCAGTTGCTTGAATACCGGTAGAGGCGGAGGCATCGCCTGACGAACCGAGTGTGACAATGAAGCCTACGCGATAGGGTAGCGGGAAAACCCTGCTAAAGCCATCGAGCCCCGACTCGACAGCTGGATCACCGTCCATAGTTATAAGGCGTCGTCATCGGACGGGTGTGGTGCAAAGGATGGAGAGAATGAGAGAAGACAAACTTTCGTCGAGTGAGAATAAAACGAGCGAGAGGGTAGCAGAGTATGGGCTGTCAAGGCACAGACAGAGAGCACAAGTCGCGAATAGGTATCGATATCGTTCGGCGCGGAGTCGCGAGTCGTTAGATGATGGCCGTAGGATGAAGGGAAATATAAAGACAGAGTACTCCGTTTTGAGCAACTACTTAGTTCGTTAGTTACGTAGTTAGGTGGTGGCTTTTTTTTTAAGGGGCAGGAGCCATGCTGGTTGCGGGCCTGGCGCGTCAATTGAGCAAGCACCCAGAGCCTTGTCACGACAGAAAGTCCTCTTACGTTCGGACCATGCAATTGGAGTTTGGCGCCCTTATTATTGTACGGACTCTCCGCCGTCCTGCGCACCACCTCTGAAGCTTTGCTGGCCGCTACTTTCGAGCCTTGTGCGTTATCTTCTAGTATTTACAGCCGCCAAACGTAGAATACACACGTCACGGTATTGTACTGCATCAAGACAGGCACCGGGTATGTGGAGTGCTGGACCCGCAAGGACGCACCGTTATTTTATATGGAGTGCTCCGTAGTTTCATACTTAACTGCTCCGTACTTGGCCGCAAATTTACACCCGTTTCAATAGGCTTTGTGATACAAGACATAAATACCATCCAGGATTCAAGGTTCTATGCCTGTCTTTTCCCCTGGACAAACCCCGTCTGCTGTGATGTTCAGCACGCTGCCTCTTCTTGGGTGTTGATACCTCAGAAGCGTTCCCGCCTCGCCTGGCTCATGGGTAGTACTGGATGCTCTACCTGGCTCTCGTCGTGGCTCACAGCACAACTTGCAACAAGATGTGACCCAAACTGCGAAACGTTCGTGACTCATAACTCATAGACTCCTCTTTTCTTCGCTTTTAAGTCGATCCTTCCTCTTTTGTGACGCAGCGAGCATACCCAAGTCGCCAATCATATAGCTTAATGAGCCTCGACGCAAACTGATAGATCTTTTATACTTCAGCTCAAGTTTCAAGCTGAACTTGCGAGCTCACCCAGTACAGTCAACGCCACAAAGAGGCGGCTCAAGAAATGGCCAGATAGCAGAGTATCGGCTGTCAAGCAGTGAGAGTGCAGGATGCAAACAAGTCTCAACGCTATTTGGTGTGGAGTTGCGAGCAACGAAATAAATCTGGTGGCATAAATATAATTAAGGTTTGTAGTTAACTGCTCGATACTCCGTCGGTGGTGTTAGTTTAGAGTTACCTCAAGAGTTTCTGCCTGCTGGTCAGATAAGCTTGCATCACACGCGGACCGCCACAGCGAGGCATTCTCGCGTAACGTGTTTGTAGGCAGAACCATAATACGTCAGATGTCATCAACACCAGGTTTCATCTATCTACCAGCTACGTCCAACACAATGTCCACGATGCTTCCCGGCTGACTGATCGACGGGGTATGGCCCGCCTCGGGAAGCCTCACGACACGGTCAAACTTGCCAATGTTGATGAACATCTCCTGGTGAGCCGGATCGAGAGTCTTGTCCTTCTCACACAGCACATATATCTTGGGGATTGTAGTAATGTCCGATGCGAGGAACTGGGGGAATGCGCACAGGCTAGCTCGGCTGTGAGCTCTGAGCCATTTGCTCGCGGCCAGGTCCTGCTGCAGCGGGGATAGATCGCTGTAGAAGACCGCCTTGGCTGCATCTTGTAGATGGCAGATTCCATCCTAGAAAAAACCAGTCCCGGTCAGTTAATTGCCCAAAAAGGAGGAGAGGGGGGGGGGGGGGGTTGATGATGATTAATACATGAACCATAAAGTACTCCGGCACAGG
>JASWJB010000351.1:0-43078 GCA_032433595.1 Conoideocrella luteorostrata
GAGGAGGCTAGGTGCCGTGTTCCTTTTACTAGGATGGAGACCTTGCAGTAGCTACTATACTAGATAGAGTAGATACTCCAAGAGTCGTTAGTCCTAGTAAAAGGAACACGGCACCTAGCCTCCTCCTTTTCCCGCGACCAGTCTTCTCCTTTTTCTCACAACCCAAGCGAAAAACCACCCATCCCGCCGGCATTTTGTGCGCTGCCCGCCGCAGAGTGGCCGCGCGCGCCGGGAGCAGCCTGATTTTGCCTGCATTGCGTGCGCCGGGCGTTTGCGAGTCGTTTGCGCCAGGTTTCGTGCCGATTGGGGCACTGCTGGCCGAGTTGTGGTTATTATCGTGGGTTTCGGCGAATTGCACGCCGGGTATTTTATTTCACGCCTTAATTTTACTTGCAACTTGTCCGCTGGGCTCTCGTGCATCTTTTACACCAGGTTTGGTGTTATCCGGTGCCCTGGTTGTGGTGTTGCGGTTGTGCTGGGTCGGAAGCCCCTGAGGCTGCATTGCGACCTGCTGACCGACCAGGTATGTTTTTTGTACACTACGCAGCAGATGTTTTATTTCGTGCCCTGCCTCTTATTTAAATATATACGCTACGCCCTTGTGCATCTTTTACACCTGGTCTTGTCCTGTCTCGTGGCATTGCTGCTGTGATGTGCTGATTGTTGCTGCAAGTCGCTCGTACGCCCCCCTGATGGCTGAATTCCCGACCGAGCAAGTTTTTCGTAGAGTACGCACTGGGTGTTTTGTCTCGCGCCCTGCTTTGCATTACACCTTGTGCAGTGGGCTCTTGTGCATCTTTTACGCCTGGTTTCATTTGGGTTTGTCCCGGGGGTATTGCTGTTGTGCTGCATTGCCGGGTCTGTAAGCCAGCCGCCCCCGTCGCTGGATGACCTGACCACGGAGGTTTTTCGTAGATTGCCCACCAGGTGTTTTGTTTTGTGCCCTGCAGCTGAGCATGCCTTGTGCGCTGCATTTTTCTGCATCTTATGCGCTGCTTCTCTCTGCATCTTGTGCGCTGGTTATTGTGCTGCGGTGTTGCTGTGTTACTCTGTGCTACGTACCGGCCCCGTATGAGCTCGCTCGCTGGTCCCCCGACCGAGAAAACTCTGCTATTGCACCCTGAGCTGCCTGCTATTCTTGCGTGGGCAGCAGCGACAGCGGCATCATTATCATCGGCGGCGGCATCATCGGCGGCATCATCGGCGGCATCATCAGTGCATCATCAGTGGCATCAGCAGCTGCAGCAGCAGCATCATTGTCGTTAGCGGCATCATCAGCAGCAGCGGCATCAACGGCGGCGGCAGCGGCGACAGCATCGTCATCGGTGGCAGCATCATTAGCAGCGGCGGCAACGGCATCGTCATTATCATCATTATTGGCTGACTCTTCCTCTCGTGAGTGACGACTTTTCCCCTCTCTCCCAGGTGCTGACGGCAGCAGCGGCGTTTCTTGCGTGGTAGCAGCATCCTAATCCTCATCGGCAGCAACGGCATCATCATCGGCGGCGGCGTCATCATCATCATCATCATCTTCATCAGCGGCAGGAGCAGCGGCATCATCGTCATCATCATCATCAGCGGCGGCGGCAGCATCAGAATCATCAGCATCATCGACAGCAGCAGCAGCAGCAGCAGCGGCATTTCTCACGTGGGCAGCAACATTCTCGTCAGCAGCGGCGGCATCACGAGCAGTGGCATCATCATCATCACCAGCAGCGGCATCACCAGAAGCATCACCATCATGATTATCGGCTGACTTTTCCCCTCCCGACCGCTATAATCGTGACCGAAATCCTGACCAGAATCCCAACCTGTGACCATCATTCTCATTATCAGCAGCAGCGGCAGCGGCAATAGCATCATCGTCAGCTGACTCTTTTCTCTCGTGAGTGCCGACTTTTCTCGTGGGTGCTGACTTTTTCCCTCTCTCAAATGCTACAGCAGAAGCAGTGGCAATAGCAGCATCATCAACTGACTCTTTTCTCTCGTGAGTGCCGACCTTTTCCCTCTCCCAAGTGCAACAGCAGAAGCAGTGGCAGCAGAAGCATCATCAACTAACTCTTCTCTCTCGTGAGTGCTGATTTTTTCCCTCCCAAGTGCTGACAGCAACAGCGGCATTAGCAGCAACATCCTCATCGGCAGCGGCGGCGGCGGCAGCGGCATTTCTTGCGTGGGCACCAATATCCTCATCAGAAGCAACGCCATCATCAGCAGCGACAGCAGCGATACAGCAACATTCTCATTAGCAACAGCGGGATTATCGTCATCAGCAGCAGGAGCATCTGACGTTTCCTCCGACCGACCGATACAATCGTGACCGAAATCGTGACCGAAATGCTAACCTGTGGCCGTCGTCCTTATTATCAGCAGCAGCAGCAGCGGTAGCAGCGGTAGCAGCGACATTTCTTCCGTGGGCAGCAACATCCTCATCGGCAGCGGCGGCGGCAGCAGCGGCATTTCTTGCGTGGACACCAATATCTTCATCAGAAGCAACGGCATCGTCAGCAGCGGTAGCGATACAGCAACATTCTCATCACAAGCAGCGGCATCACCAGGAGCGGCAGAGCGGCATCATCATCAGTAGCAGCGTTAACATCAGCAGGTAACTCGTACCTCTCCCGAGTCTAACTTTTGCCCTTTGCTGATCACTCCATCATTAGCAGCAGCAGCATTATCATCAACAACGGTATCATCAGCAGCGGCAGCAGCGACATTTATACGCGGGCAGCAACATTCTTATCAGCAGCGGCGGCATAATCAGTGGCATCATCATCAGCAGCATCGTCGTCATCATTAACAGTAGAAGCAGCGGTACCAGCGACAATTTTTGCGTGGGCATCAATATCCTCATCAGAAGCAACGGAATCAGCAGCGGCGGCAGCAGCGATACAGCAGCATTCTCATCACAAGCAGCAGCATCACCAGGAGCGGCAGCAGCAGCATCATCATCATAAGCAGGTAATTCTTACCTCTCCCAAGTGCTAACTTTTGCCCTTTGCTGACCGCTCCATTATCAATAGCAACAGTATTATCATCAGCAACGGCATCATTAGCAGCGGCAGCAGCGACATTTACACGTGGGCAGCAACATTCTTATCAACAGCGGCGGCATCACCAGTAGCGGCAGCAGCACCATCATCATCAGCAGGTAACTCTTCCCTCTCCCGGGTGCTGACATTTGCCCTTTGCTAACCGCTCCATCATCAACAGCAACAGCATTATCATCAGCAGCAGCGACATTTCATGCGTGGGCAGCAACATCCTTATTAGCATCAGCGGCATCGTCGTCATTATTAGCAGTAGAAGCAGCGGCGGCAGCGGCATTTATTGCGTGGCAGCAACATCATCATCATCAGGTGACTTTTCCCCCTCCCAACCGCTACTATGGTAACCAGAATCCTAACTTGTGGCCATTATCAATAGCAGCAGCTGCGGCATCATCGTCATTATCAGCAGTAGAAGCAGCGGCGGCAGCGGCATTATTGCGTGGCAGTTCTTGCGTGGCAACAACATCATCATCATCAGGTGACTTTTCCCCTCCCGACCGCCACTGTGTTGACCAGAATCCTAACTCGTGGCCATCCTCATTGGCAGCAGCAGCGGCACCATCAGCAGCAACAGCAGCGACATTTCTACGTGGGCAGCAACATTCTCATTAGCAGCAGAGGCATTATCGTCATTAGCAGCAGGAGCATGTGACTTTTCCCCCTCCCGACCGATACAATCTTGACCGAAATGCCGACCGAAATTCTGACCGGAATCCTTACCTGTGGCTATCAACACAGCGGCACCATCATTATCAGGCAGCTCTTCCCTCTCGTGAGTGCTGGCTTTCTCCTCTCTCAAGTGCCAACAGCAGCGGCATTTCTTGCGTGGCAGCAACATCTGACTTGTCTCCCTCCCTCCAGCTACCATCTTGACCATAAACCCGACCGGAATCCTGACCTGTGGACATTATCATTATCAGCAGCAGCGACATCATCATCAGCAGCAGCGGCGGCGGCATCATCGTCAGCAGCAGCAACGAGCGCAGCGAGGCCGGGGGTTTGGGGGCTTGCCCCCATATCATCAAAGCATTATTGTTTACACCGTGACTGTGTATCATGGGGGCGCGCCCTATCATCGTCACCAGCAGCGGCGGCATCATCAACGGCATCAGCGGCGACGGCGGCATCATACGTGGCATCATCATCATCATCATCATCAGCGGCGGTGGCGGCATCAGCAGCAGCAGCGGCGGCGGGATTATTATTAGCTGACTCTTCCCTCTCCCAAGTGCTGACTGCAGCAGCGAATTTTCTTGCGTGGTAGCAACATCCTATTCAACAGGAACGGCATTATTCTCATCGACAGCATCGGCAGCATCGGCATCATCAACAGCAGCAAACATCGAGCTTGTCAGATTGACCCGCGATACCAGATGCCTGTACGTCTCCCGAGAATAGACCTTGAAACGAGCTCATTAGATTAACCTCCGATGCCTAATGCTTTGTGCAGTGTACATCTCCTGAAATCATCGAACAGCTACGAGACGGAACAAAGAACCAGGACGTTTGGCGAGGACAAGGGGTGGATGATTGGCGAGTATCTGTTGCAAATTATTGCCACGCGGATTACAATCAGGTGGCCTGGAGAGAGTCAACAAAACCAACAACAACACATTTGAGCTGCACAAGGCCGTGCATCACAGCCCAACAAGCCAATAACGTTCAGAATTCGACATCCCAGCCGACCGGCGTGTTTTGTTGTACCGAGTAACTGCACGACAGCTGTGTTGGGACGTGCCAAAAGAAAGCAAGATGAGCATCTTCAACAGACTCGTCAGATTAAGCAACAATGTCTGATGCTTTGATGGCGCCTGTACGTTTTCCGAGAAGTAAACCTTTACACAAGCTCGTTAGCTGGCTTGCGTCAACTACTACCATGTCTAATGCTTTGAAAGCGCCTGTACGTATTCCGAGAATGAAACCTTTGAACAAGCTCGTTAGATTGACCTGCGATATTAGATGCCTGTACGTCCTCCAACATTCGAACGTTTCAATGAGCCCGAAAGATTGGCCTGCAACATCAGATGCCTGTACGTCTTCCGAGAAATAAACCTTTGAACAAGCTCGTCAGATCGACTTGCGGTGTGTAATGCTTGTACGTCTCCCGAGATTGAAGCCTCTTCAACGAGCTCGTTAGACAAACCTACAATGTCTAATGCTTCAACAGGGCCTGTACGTCTTCGGAGATTTCGTTGGATTAAATCGACCTGCGATATCCGATGCTGACATGTCTGACGCTTTGAAAGCGCCTGCATGTCTTGCGAGACGTTGAACTTTTTAACGAGCTCGTCAGATCAACCCTCAATGTCAGATGCCTGTACGTCTTCCGAAATTGAACCTTTCAAAGAGCTCGTTAGCTGACTGAGTTAGATTGCGGCTAGCAATCCGGTTATCATTGACTTGCGGAAGCTTTGAAAGCGCGGGTATGTCTTCCGACATTGGACCTTTCAAGGAGCTCGTTAGCTGACGGAGTTAGATTGCGGCCAAAAATTCGGTTATCAATGACTTGCGATATGTGACGCTTTAAAAGCGCAGGTATGTCTTCCGACATTGAACCTTTGAAGGAGCTCGTTAGCTGACTGAATTAGATTGCGGCCAACAATCCGGTTATCATTGACTTGCGATATGTGACGCTTCGAAAGCGCGACTATATCTTCCGACATAGAAACTGTTTCGACGAGCGAGCTACATGCGATATCTGTTGCTTCTGATACGCCTGTTTATGTTCCGCGATATCCGATGCCTTGAAAGCGCCTGTGCTTCCGAGATTGAAACCTTTCAACGAGCTCGTCAGATCAACCCTCGATGCCAGATGCCTGTACGTCTTCCGACATTGAACCTTTCAATGAGCTCGTTAGCTGACTGAATTAGATTGCGGCCAAAAATTCGGTTATCAATGACTTGCGATATGTGACGCTTCGAAAGCGCGGGTATATCTTCCGACATGTGAACAGATTCAACGAACGAGATGCATGCGATATCTGTTGCTTCTGGTACGCCTGTATATGTTCCGCGATATCCGATGCCTTGAAAGCGTCTGTGCTTCCGAGATTGAAGCCTTCCAACGAGCTCGTCAGATTGATTTACTGTCCGATGCTTTGATAGCGCCTGTACGTCTCCCGAGATTCAAATCTTTTCAACGAGCTCCTTGCAGCCTGTACGTCTTGCGAGATCTAAAATATTTAACAGGCTTGTCAACTGACTAAATTAGATTGCGGCCGATAACCCTATCAGCAAAGAAATTGTCTTTGTTAGATTTGCCTCACGATATCTGATGGATCCGATGCTTCTGGAACGCCTGTCCGTCTTCCGACATTTGAACGTTTCTACGAGTTCGTCAGATTGACCTCCGATCAGATGCCTATGAGATTTAAACCTTTTCAACGAGCTCGTCAAATTGTCTGGCGATATATCTGATGGATCCGGTGCTTCGGGAACGCCTGTACGTCTTCCGATATTTGAACCTTTTAACGAGCTTTTTAACTGACTTGCACTTCCTGATGCTCTTGTAGCTGTACGTTGTCCAACATCGAATTTTTCAACGAGCTCGTCAGATTGCCTTGCGATATCTGATGGACCCGTTGCTTCTGGATCGCCTGTACGTCTTCCAATATTTGAACCTTTCAACGAGCTCATTAACTGACTTGCAATGCCCGATGCTTCTTGTAGCCTGTACGTTGTCCCATATTCGAACGTTTCAACGAGTTGTCAAATTGCCTGGCGATATCTGATGGATCCAGTGCTTCTGGAACGCCTGTACGTCTTCTGATATTTGAGCCTTTCAACGAGCTTTTTAACTGACTTGCAATGCCTGATGCTCTTGTAGCTGTACGTCGTCCAACATTCGAATTTTTCAACGAGCTCGTCAGATTGCCTGGCGATATCTGATGGATCCGATGTTTCTTGAACGCCTGTACGCTTCCGACATGTGAAGGTTTCTCCGAGCTCGATAGATTGACCTGCGACATCAGATGCCTATACAACTTCCGAGATTTAAGCCGTTTCAACGAGCTCGTTCGACCGACCTACGATGTTTGACGCTTTCTGCAGTGTACGTCTTCCGAAATTTATACCTTTCAACAAGCTCCTTCTAGTCTGTACGTCTTCCGACACGTGAACGTTTCTACGAGCTCGTTGACTAACTTGCAATGCCTCATGCTTTTTGTAGTCTGTACGTCGTTCCACATTCGAACCTCCAACGAGCTCGTCAGATTGCCTTGCGATATCCAATGGATCCGATGTTTCTTGAACGGCTGTACGTCTTTTGACATTTGAACTTTTTAACGAGCTTATCAACTGACTTGCAATGCCTGGTGCTTCTTATAGCCTGTACGTTGTCCCACATTTAAATCTTTCAACGAGCTTGTCAGATTGCCTTGCGATATCCGGTGGATCCGGTGCTTCTGGAACGCCTGTACGTCTTCCGACATTGAAACTTTCAACGAGCTCGCTAACTGACTTGCAATACCTGATGCTTCCTATAGCCTGTATGTCGTCCCATATTCGAACGTTTCAACGAGTCGTTAGATTGCCTAGCGATATCTAATGGATCCGATGCTTCTTGAACGGCTGTACGTCTTCCGATATTGAACGTTTCTACGGGCTCGTCAGATTGACTTGCGATCAGATGCCTATATAGTTTCCGAAATTTAAGCTTTTTCGACGAGCTCGCTCGATCGACCTACAATGTCTGATAAGGGCCTACCATGCCCATTTGTATCGATTCAGATGACCACCTGTCCGTTCATGACTATCTCTCCTACGTGCGGGACCAGCAAAACAGACTCTGGCCTTCTGGCGCGGAAGGCGTGTGCAAGCCGCGGAGTGACCCAAAAAGCAGGCTTTCCCATGTGACGCTACTCAGTATCCAACCCGAGAAGAGTACCTTGACGGAGGCTTCTCCTTGCCAGGGTGGTGCCGATGAGCAGAAGCCAGAGAAGGGTGACAGAAATCTCCCTAATTCTTATAATTGATTTTGGTACTGATCGTACTGATATCTCGGCTTCTTTCAACTCCGCCACCATTTCTGAATGGACCATGGGACACTTGAACCGACAGCTGGGGTTTGTTTTACATCAAATTCAAGCTTCATGCCCCTCGCAGAGCATCTCTAAAATTACAATTGCGACACCCAACGAGATTGAACATATTTGGGATCGGAATCCTGCGGTTTAAACTCCTGTTGAGCGTTGCTTTCATGAGATAATCGAGGAATGCGCGGCATCTCAGCCCGCTGCACCAGCTGTCTGCGCTTGGGATGGCGAGCTATCGTACGGCCAGCTTGTTCGCCTAGCCACGGGTCTGTCCGGCCAGCTTGCCGGGCTTGGTGTTGGCCGTGGTGCGGTTGTGCCCTTGTGCTTCGAGAAATCCATGTGGACAACCGTCGCAATGCTCGGGGTGCTCAAAACCGGCGCCGCATTTGTGTTATTTGACCCTTTGCTTCCAGAAGGTCGGCTCCTCGCCCTGTCAAAGCATGTCAAGGCGAAAGTCATAGTGTCGGGCGACTTACAGAGACAGCTGAGCTCTCGACTCGCACCCCATGTGATCGCCCTTGGCACATTTGCCAATCAATCCTTATACGATCAGCCCGATTCTCCAAGTAGCCGATCCAGTCCGTCCGACGTCATGTATATTGCATTCACGTCCGGTAGTACGGGTGAAGTATTTGTCACTCCGAATCAGCTCAGAGTTTTGACTTCATTCGACTCAAAGGTCATGGAGCCAAACGTGATACAAAAGTTGCTGGAGCTGTTCCATTATGTGCTCAATCAACTTGACGATGCGGCCCTCGCGCCAGTTGTTATCGGAGACTGCGACAATTCTTCCACACGATTTGGCGAAATACGCGCTTGTGACCACGATGTCTTCTCCAGTACAACCAGAACATGGCGTTGATGAGAAAAGTGCAGCTACAAAGGAAACGAATCCTAATGAGGCGGAAGACAGCTCACAGCGGCGCAATAGGGCCGGCACACCGCCGCTGAAGCTGAAGAGGTCGCCGATTGAAATTAGGGAGGACAAAAACAGAAAAGACCAAATTACGGAATTTGACAGCGACGATGACATCATTGACCCTATCAGAGCGGCATTAACATGGCATGAGGACGAAATCACAATCTACGATCCAGACGATGACGATGACGACGGGACCGGCATAAATGGAACAAAGGAAACGAATCCGCAGCCCATGTCGGACACGGAGCGCCAAATGCGAAAAGTATGGGCGAGTGTACTCAACATTCCTTCCCGTACAATCACACTCGAGGACAATTTCCTTCGTCTGGGAGGGAACTCGATTGACGCTATGAAGGTTGTCAGCAAAGCATTGCAGCTCGGACTACATGTCAGAGTAGTGGACATCTTTCCTCAGCCACGATTGCGTGACCTTGCCAGCCATACGGGGCAACTCCGTGAACGGCGACGCCAACTTTATCCGACGAACTCAAGATACAGATGCGGTGGAGCAATCGTTCGCTCAGGAAGGTTTATGACTTGTGCACCAGCTAGCTCCGACTTTGACATGGGATAACATTCCTTGTGCCTGGCGGCTCCGTGGCCCGCTGCAGCTGGCATCACTTCAGACGGCCCTCCTTGCTCTAGAACGCCGCCACGAGTCGCTCAGGACAGTCTTCCTATCAAGAAATGACAGTCTTCCTATCAAGAAATGGAGTGAATTTCCAAAGAGTCGAAAGATTTGAAGAAAATAAACAGAAACTGGAGCCTATTGTGCTCGATGGGGCCGGCGTTCTTGCCGCCGCACTCTAGAAAGACTAGCTGACGCCTTTCGAGTTGCAAACTGAAGTAGGGTGGAGAGTATACATATATCAGCTTGGCGAACACGATTATGCTCTCTCTATAGTACGTGAGTGTTTGGGTGCGCCTTTTGGGCCGACAAACCATATTTGATGCTCTTTGTGGCGTACGTCTTCCGAGATTTGAATCTTTTTGACGAGCTCGTTAACTAACTTTGTGGGTTGCACAAGGTTGTGCAACGATCTAGATCGTCGGCTTCAAAACGGAATATATTCAACAAGTCTCTGTATATCTAAGAAGAAAACAAGTCAAGATACGAAGCCTACTATCATCGTACAAATACGGTGGCCGAAAGGTGACCACGCGACTCGCTCCGTGCTTCTCATTGCGCTTGGCGGGATTCCAACAAACTTGCCATATTTGATGCTCTTTGTCGCGTACGTCTTCCGAGATTTGAACCTTTTTGACGAGCTCGTCAGCTGACTTGCGATACTAGATGCGTCTTGCAGCGCCTGTACGTTTCGAGATTTGAACTTTTTCAACGAGCTCGTCAGATTAACGTACAATGTCTGATGCTTCAACAGCCCCCGAACCTTTCAACGAGCTTGTTAACGAACTTGCCATACTCTATGCTCGTTGTAGCGTACGTCTTCTGAGATTTGAACCTTTTTGACGAGTTTGTCAGCTGACTTGCGGTACTAGATAGTGCCAACGGGCAGACTGGCGGCCGTCCATGTGGAGCAAGTCGGCCCAGCGAAAGATGACTCGTCTGTACCTGTATACTACGCTTCCGTTGATCAAGATTGTTGAGCTTATTCATTCTAATGCTTCCGAGTCGGCAGCCCCTGGGTAAGCCTTGCTTAGATTGCCTTGGTACCATGTTCGCCAGGCATGCTGATACACGATAGGCACGAGTCGGCCCACAAGAAACTCAACACCCTTCTTGATAAGGAACCGCAATGGCTACATCCCAGGAATGAAACCGACATGGACCCTCGAGTCAGTGAACTGGCCAATTCACGCCTCTTGTAGCGCCTGTACGTTCCGAGATTTAAACCTTTTCAACGAGCTCGTCAGATTCACCTACAATGTCTGATGCTTCAACAGCGCCTGAACCTTTCAACGAGCTTGTTAACGAACTTTCCATACTTTATGCTCTTTGTAGCGTACGTCTCCTGAGATTTGAACCTTTTTGACGAGCTTGTTAGCTGACTTGCGATACTAGATACCTCTTGCAGCGCCTGTACCTTCCGAGATTTGAACCTTTTCAGCGAGCTCGTCAGATCGGCTTGCGACATCGAATGACTCTTGCAGCCCGTACGTCTGCCGAGATTGAAACCGTTCAACCAGCTGCTTGCAGCCCGTGCGTCTTCCGAGAATAAAGCCGTTCAACGAGCTCGTCAGATTGACTGCATGTCTAACGCTTCGAAAACACCTGCCTGTACGTCCTGCGGGATTTGAACCTTTTGAGCTTGTTGGATTGACTTGCGACATCTGATGCTTCTGGCAGCCTGTATAACCTCCGACCCGGATGCAGTGGTGTCGGGACTCAGCGAGGTATCAATTCGTTGCTATGACGTGAGCTCCTGCGTCTCTGTAGGTTGATAAGCAGCTTCTCTAGACTGTGCTCTAATCTCGGGACGAATGCTAACAGCCCGTGAGGCATATATAGGCGGCACAGTGATAGATGACTAGGAATAAATGATCGTCTTCCACCACACCTACTATCAATACGCCTTTGCCAGAACTGTGCGTGTTGGCGGGGACAACAGTTCTTTTTGTAACTGACTTGTGATACCAGAGCATCTTGCAACGCCTGTACGTTACGAGAACAAAACTATTTAACCAGCTCGTCAGATTGACTTGCAATATCGAATGTCTCTTGCAGCTCGTTTGTCTTCCGATATTAAAATCTTTCAACAAGCTTGTCAACTGACTGGCGATATCGAACGCCTCTCGCAGCACGTACGTCGTCTGAGATTGAAACCTTTCAACCAGCTCCTTGCCGCCTGTACGTATTCCGAGAATGAAACTGTTCAACCAGCTCGTTAGACTGACCTGCGACATCAGATGCCTGTATGTCTTTCGGGCATCGAACCTTTTTGACGAGCTTGTTAGCTGACTTGTGATACCAGATTGCTTTTTGTAGCGCCTGAACGTTCCGATACTTAAACCTTTTCCGCGAGACTGTCAAATCGACTTGCGATATCGAATGCCTCTTCCAATAATAAAACAGTTCAACCAGCTCCTTGCAGCCTGTACGTTTTCCGAGATTTGAACATTTTCATCGAGCTCTTCAGATTGACCTGCGACCTGATGCTTCGATAGCGCCTGTACGTCCTCAAAGATTTAAACCTTTCAACGAGCTCTTTGCAGCTTATACGTCTGAGACTTGAGCCTTTCAACGTCTTTGTCAGATCGACTTGCAGAATTTCATGCCTGTACGTCTTCCGAGGTTTAAACCTTTCAATGAGCTTCTTTTAACCTATGCGTCTTCCGATATTTACACCTTCTAACAAGCGTATTAGATTGACCTGCGACATCCAATGCTTCTTGAATCCTATACGTACGTTATTGAAGATTTCAACCTTTGAACGAGCTCCTTATGTTGGATTACACGCGTGTGTGTGAGGGTGGATATGTGGATACACGGGCTGTGAGAGAAAGGATACGCGGCCTCTGGGCGTAAGGCAGGAATTCAGGACGGGTGTGTCTCAGATTGTAGGGGTATTTATAAGGGGATTTGGACGAGGCCGTCAGACGAGGGATTCTGCATCCATCATCTAAGTAACACTGCACATCCCATCAATGCGAACAAATTTGAACCTCTCCTGTCAATTCCAACACCTTACAGCCTATACGTCTTGCGGGATTTGAGTCTTTTGACAAGCTCGTTAGGTTAACTTGCGATATCTGATGCCCGAATGTCTTTCGAGACGTGAGCGTGTTTATCGTCCGTTAAGACTTGGACAATTCTTCTAGTTTACTCTAAGTACAGTACAGAGTAACCACTAGAAGAACTTATCTAGGTCTCAACGGGACAGGCTATAGTTCTCTCCTTGTCCTGCACAGCCTTCTCCTTGTTCTGCTCACAACCCGAGCGAAAACCCACCCATCCCGCTGGCATTTTGTGCGCTGCCCGCCGAAGAGTTGCCGGGCGTGGTGGGAGCGCCGTAATTTGCCTGCATCAATCTCAGCGTGTTTCTACGAGTCTTTTGGGCCAGGCTTCATGCCAGTTGGTGCGCTAGTGGCCAAGTTGCGGCTGTTGGCGTGCAAGCTGGTTTTTGGCGCATTGCACGCTACGTGTTTTGTTTAATGCATTGCTTTATATTTATATTGCACCTCATGTGCTAGGCTCTAGTGCATCTTTTGCACCAGGTTTGGTTTGGTTTTGTCTCGTGGTAGTACTGTTGTACACTTGTCGCTGAATACCTACCAAGCAGGTTTTTTTGTAGATTACGCACCAAGTGTTTTGTTTTATGCCCTGCCTTTTAGTTCACATTGTGCGCTGGGCTCTAATGTATTCTTTGCATCAGGCTTAGGGTTGCCTCGTGGTATTGCTGCTGTTGTGTTGTGTTGTATTGTTGCGTCTGTGAGCCCCTGTCGCTGGATTCCTAAACAAGCAGGTTTTTCGTAGCTTGCGCACCAGGTGTAACGAGTTGGGCTCTGCCTTTTATTGCACCTCATGCCGTGCGTTTTTCTGCATCTTATGCGATGGTGTTTTATGCATCTTGTGGGCTGGTTGCTGTGCTGTGTTGTGCTACTCTTGTGTGACCTACCAGCCCCGTATCGTTCCAACCAAGCCCTGCTTTATTGCACCTTGGTCGCTGCTGTTCTTGCGTGAGCAGCATCATCATCAACAGCGGTAGCGGCAGCGGCACCATCAGCATCCGCATCAGCAGCATCATCAGCAGCGGCAGCATCATCATCATCAGCAGCAGCGGCATTCCATGCTTGGGCAGCAACATCTTCATCGTCTTCGGATGAAGCTTGCGAGATCCGATGCTTCCTGCAGCGCCTGTACGTTTTGCGAGATTTGAACCATTCAACAAACAGGCTCATTAGACTGACTTGCCGTGTATGATGCTTCTTGCAGTGCCTATACGTCTTGCGAGACTCGAACCTTTTCATCGTCTTGGTCAGGTTACCTTGCGATATCTGATGGGATCCGATGCTTCTTGAACGCCTGTACATCATCCGACATTTGAACCTTTCAACGAGCTTGTCAACTGACTTGCAATACCCGATGCTTCTTGTAGAGCCTGTGCTATTCAACGAGCTCGTCAGATTGACCTGCGATATCAGATCCCGTACGTCTTCCGAGATATGAGCCTTTCAACAAGCTCGTCAGATTGACCTGCGATATCCGATGTTTCTTGCAGACCCTGTACGTCCTCCGAGAATTAAACCTTTGAACGAGCTTGTCAGATTGACCTGCGATGTTAGATGCCTGTACGTCGTCCGAGATTTGAGCCTTTTCAACGAGCTCTTCAGATTAACCTGCGACATCAGATGCCTGTACATCTCCCGAGATTTAAATTTTTTCAACAAGCTCGTTGGATCGACCTGCGATACGTACTGCTTGTACGCCCTGCGAGAATTGATTCTTTGAACGAGCTGGTCAGACTGACCTGCGATATCAGATGCCTGTATGTCTTTCGGGAATCGAACCTTTTTGACGAGCTTGTTAGCTGACTTGCGATATCAGATTGCTTTTTGTAGCACCTGAACGTTCCGATATTTAAACCTTTTCCGCGAGCCTGTCAAATCGACTTGCGATATTGAATGCCTCTTCCAAGAATAAAACAGTTCAACCAGCTCCCTGCAGCCTGTACGTCTTCCGAGGTTTAGACCTTTCGATAAGCTCGTCAGATTGACTTGCGATATCTGACGCCTGGACGTCTTTCGCGGGTAGGGGGGAAACTTGGCGTGATGATTCTGGTGAGCAGATTGTCCGTGAGAGTTGTGCCCATGCCATGGTACCCTGCCGTGTTCCCCCGGGGAGAACCAACTCGCCGAGACAACTGGCTAAGAATAAATCCCACTGAGCATGCACCGCAGACTCACGCGAAAGTTCATTTGGTGTTATTGCCGGAAGTGCTGTGAGCGCGTGGCCACCCTAGAGCGCCTCTTTTATACGGCGCGCTCAGGGGCATTCCTCTTCCTCTTCTTCGTCTTTTAGATAACAGAGACCTAGTGTAATGGATTAGCCTTGGGGCATCTGCGAAAAAGCGTCAATTGTAACACTAACGTCCTTTAGGTCTTCTTCTTTCCAAGAGTGAAAGTAGACCATAAGGACTATGTCACATTCAACATCACCAACAACGTACCATGCTGCCGGAAACACTCAACATCACCGAAAACGTAGGATGCGACCGGAAACACTCGACATTACCGGAAGAATTCAATATCATCGGAAACGTACAAGGCCGACGGAAGCGCATCGTTCGAAGCGTTCAATATCGCCGGAAGCCTACAATATCGTCAGAATCAATGGAATGAAATGGATCCAGGAGAAGAGGCATATCTCGTAGTCAAATTTTCCGTCAATTAGATAGAAATCAAGGACAATTTTCCACTGCCTTAGAGACCGACTTCCATAGCTGCTCACTTGAGACACGATGCTTCTTGAACGTCTGTACATCATTCGACATTTGAACCTTTTAACGAGCTAATCAGATTGACTTACTAATATCTAATGCCTGCACGTCCTCTTGAGACGTAGACTGCGTCTTCAAGTAATTACTCTACTGGTACTAAGTACAGTACAGAGCTATTACTAGAAGAACGGTCCAAGTCTTAACGAGACGGCCCATACCTCTTCCTATCCGAATTGATAAGAGAGGTTCAAATATGTTTTCATTGGTGGCAAGAGCTGTGTTACAATGATAATGGAAGAAGAGTCTTTCGTCTGACGGCCTCGTCTAAATCCCACTATAAATACCCCTACAATCCAAGACATGCCTGTTCTGAATTCCTGCCTTAGGCCCAGAGGCCACGTATCCTTTCTCTCACAGCCCGTGTATCGGCACATCCGTTCCACACACACACACATGTTATCCAACACCTTCTTTTCCCGCTCACAGCCTTCTCCTTTTCTGCTCACAAACCGAGCAAAAGCACACCTATTCCGCTGGCATTTTGTGCGCTGCCCGCTGCAGAGTTGCTGGGCGCGCTGGCAGCAGCTTTATTTTCACTGCTTTGCGTGCGCTGGGCTTTTGCGAGTCCTTTGTGCCAGGTTTCGTGCCGGTTGGAGCGCTGGTTGCCGAGTTATAGTTATTAGCGTGTTATTTCAGCAAACTGCACGCCAAGTATTTAATTTCATGCCTTGATTTTAATTGCAACTTGTGCGCTGGGCTCTTGTGTATCTTTAATACTAGGTTTGGTCTTGTCTCGCTGTGTTTTGGTGGTGGTGTTGCTAGTTATGCTGTGTTGCCTTGCTTGTAAGCCCCTGATCGCTGAATTGCTAACTAAGCAAGTTCTTCGTAGATTACGTACCAGGTGTTTTGCTTCGCGCCCTCTCGTTGACTTAATTATGCATGCTACACTTTTGTGTGTCTTTTGCACCAGGTTTGGTCGTATCTCGTGGTATTACTGCTGTGTTGTGCTGTGTTGCATGTTGCTTGAAAGCCCCCTGATGGCTGGATTTCTGACTAAGCGGGTTTTTTGTAAAATGCGCACCGCGTGCTGCATTTACGGCGCTGTCTCTTGCTGCATTATGTGTGACGCGATTGTCTGTATCTTTTGCACCAGGGATTATCTTATCTTATGCCCTGGTTATTGTTGTGCTGCTGTGTTCCTCTTGCGCTGCCTGCCAGCCGTATCGGTGGTCCTGACCAAGCTTGCCATTGCCCTGCTTTTTTTCCACCGACTCGGATCGAACATTTGCCTGGTGGGAATAGCTATTCTTGCGTGGGCAGCAACATCCCCATCAGCAGCGGCGGCGGCACCATCATCATCATCATCATCAGCAGCAGCAGCAGCATCATCATCATCATCTGCTGACTCTTCTCTCTCGTGAGTGCTGAACTTTTTTCCTCTCCCAGGTGCTGACAGCAGCAGCGGCATCAGCAGCTGCAGCACGTTTCTTACGTGGGCAGCAACATGCTCATAAGAAGCGGCGGCATCATCATCATCGGCATCATCATCATCGGCATCATCATCATCGGCATCATCATCATCGGCAGCGGCATAATCGGCAGCGGCATCATCCGTGGCATTATCATCCTCAGCGGCGGTGGCGGATCAGCAGCAGCATCTGACCTTTCCCCTCCCGACCGCTACTATCGTGACCAGAAACCCGACCTGTGGCCATCATCAATATCAGCAGCAGCGACATCATCATCATCAGCAGCGGCGGCGGCATCAGAAGCAGCATCATCATCATCAGCCGCGGTGACAGCATCTCACTTTGCTCCTCCCGACCGCCACTATCGTGACCGGAATCCTGACCTGTAGCCATCAGCAGCAGCGGCGTCATCATTATCAGCTGACTCTTCCCCCTTCCAAGTGCTGTATGTCTTCCGAGATTTAAACCTTTCATTAAGCTCGTTGACTAACTTATAATACCGATGCTTCTTGCAGCCTATACGTTGTCTGATATTCGAACGTTTCAACGAGCTTGTTATATTAACCTGGGATATTAGATACTTATATATCTTCTGAAATTTAAGCCTTCTCAACAAGCTCGTTAGATGGACTTATGATCGAATGCCTCTTGCAGCCTATATATCTTCCGAGATTTAAGCATTTCAACAAGCTCATCAGATTGACCTGCGATATCAGATGTCTGTACGTCTTCCGAGAATTGAACCTTGACCTACAATGTGTAATGCTTCAATAGCGCCTGCGCGTCTTCCGAGAATTGAGCCTTTGAACGAGCTCATTAGGTTGACCTGCCATGTCAGATGCCTGTACGTCTTCCGAGAATTGAACCTTTGAACGACCTCGTCAGATCGACCTGCGATCAGATGCCTGTATTTCTTCCAAGAATTAAACTTTTGAGCTGATCAGATTGACCTGCGAAATCAGATACCTGTACGTCTTCCGAGAACTGAGCCTTGACCTACCATGTCTGCTACGTCTTCCGAGATTTAAGCCTTTCAACGAGCTCGTCGGATTGACCTGCGATACTTGATGCCTGTACGTCTCCCGAGATTAAGCCTTTTCAACGAGCTCATCAGATTGACCTGCAATTAGATGTCTCTTGCAGCGCCTGTACGTTCCGAGATTTCAACCTTTTTGACGAACTCGTCAGATCGACTTGCGATATCAAAACCTCTTGCAGTTTGTATATCTTCCGACATTTAGACCTTTCAACAAGTTTGTTACCTAACTAGCGATATTTAATGCCTCTTGCAGCATGTGCGTCTTCCGAGATTGGAGTCTTTTCGTCGAGCTCGTCAGCTGATTTGTGATACTAGATTCCTCTTGCAGCGCCTGTACGTTCCAAGAATTAAATCTCTTCGGCGAGCTCGTCAGATTAACCTACAATGTCTAGTGCTTCAATAGCGCCTGTACGTCTTTCGAGAATTGAACCGTTCAACCACGTCCCTTGGGTCTTCTTCTTTCCAAGAGAGAAAGAAGCAGACCAGAAGGACTAGTGTCCTCCTCAGAAAACGCCTTACAGTGTCCTCCCTTTTCCGCTTATAACTCGAGCAAGAAACCACCCATACCGCCGGCATTTTGTGCGCTGCTCGCCGCAGAGTTGCCGCGCGCGCCGGGAGCCTTTTATTTCGCAATTTTCTCTACCGCATCCTGTGCATCGGGCTTTTCTGCATCGTGTGCGCCAGGTTTGGTGCCGTTGCGAGCGCTGGGCGTCGAGCTGCGTCGAGTCGCGTGCAAGCTCCTATTGCCACACACACGCACACACA
The DNA here is from genome assembly GCA_032433595.1 of Conoideocrella luteorostrata. Taxonomy (NCBI): domain Eukaryota; kingdom Fungi; phylum Ascomycota; class Sordariomycetes; order Hypocreales; family Clavicipitaceae; genus Conoideocrella; species Conoideocrella luteorostrata. The sequence continues at coordinate 18,674 of JASWJB010000351.1, forward strand.
CGGCAGGGCCCTCTCACTGTCATTAGAGCGTATACATGTACAGGCCTTGCAAAACGCCCTGCAAAACGCCCTGCAAAACGCGAAACCATGGTGCAGCGAGATCCGGCAAAATCCCAAGGCTTCGCCGCTCGCCGCGCGGTTGACTTGGACGGAGGGAGTGTTTGTGCCCGCAATGTTGACGGCGGGACATGTTTTCACGGCAGAAGATGGCTTTACGGCAAGAGACGACTTCACAGCAGGAGGACGGACAGAGTGTTGGTTAGTGCTTGCACTCTTGACAGCAAGACGTGGGAAAGACAATAAGATCCCTCGTGCAAGTTACATGTAAACACCACACAAACCCTTGTCCAAGTCTGTCTGTTCTTTACGCTATATCTATCAAGCCAAAGTCTATATAGGCAGCTCACATATATCCCGCGATAACACTAAACAAACAACACCAAATAAACTTCATTGGCAGCAGCAGTAGTAGCAGCATCTCACTTTTCCCCCTCCCGACCGCTACTCTCGCGACCGGAATCCTGAGCTGTGGCCATCATCAATATCAGCTGTAGCAATATCATTATCCGTGTATTTCCTTGACAGCATGATCCGAGTGAACTTTTAACAGTTTTCAGCAGAGCAAACGGGGTGTTGGACTAATACAACAAACGGCAGCTAAACGTATCATTCAGGCATCTTTAGGCATTTTGTTCTGCCCCTTTGTACTGCCTGCCTGCTTGCTTGCCTGCTTGCTCGCTTGCTTGCTTGCTTGCCTGCCTGCCTGCTTGCTTGCCTGCTTGCTTGCCTGCTTGCTTGCCTGCTTGCTTGCCTGCTTGCTTGCCTTGCATGTAGCCATTGCTCCCGTCGCCGGCCCTCCCTCCACCTACCATCATCATGACGAGAATTGCTTTTGTCAGGAAAATCCGGCACAGCAGACAAGCATCAGGCTCATTGACGGAGATACCAAATCCTGGGTGAGACAAATAAAACCGGGCTGCATAATTCAGCTAGACCACCTGCAACTAAAAACTAACACCGAGCATGTTGATTACCTTTTCACCTGCAACTGATAACTGACACCGAATCGTGTCACCTGTCGGTACTTCTTTTGCGTTATCCATGCTGTCAGACTGTCTCGGGCTATCGTGTGCTAAGGAAATGAGACATGGCGTTGCTCGCCATTTTCAGCTTTGTAGCCACGTCAGCATACGTTGCAGAGAGAGAGGACTAGACTAATCTACAGTCTGCGTGCATAAATTTCCAACCCCCCAAAGGTCACCCACAATGTAGCTCCGTTGCCCACCAGTGAGATGCACGCACGTGCTTGACGCCTCTTGCTTAGTCTGCGTGCAAGGATGCCACTAATCCCGTAATTCTTCCAATGAAATTGTTCGTCATTCACCCCATCAGCTGTGTGCTTGCAGGAGGAAACAAAAGCAGCTACTCCATAGTTTACTCCGTACAGTACTCCGTACCGAGCGCGCCAGCCGCAATTCCGAGCCCACCACTCTACACGATTTTTTTGGCTGTTTCTTGGCTCGGAAGTACTCGGGGCCCACTGCAGCCTTGTTTCAATTAGCGCCCACCCGAAATTTCGTACCGTCTTGACTCCTGGTCGGTCGCTGGTTAGTGGGTCTGTTTGGCAGAGAAGTAACAAAAAAAAACAAGACTTGAGAAGGAGAAAACAAAGCTAGCACTTGTGTGGCTTTGTGAGGTGTGTACGTGAGCCACTCTCGCACAGTTATCGCATTCAAGGGGTCTGATTGGATGATATACGGGTAGGCAAACGGAGTACGTAGTGACTCCGTAGATAAATTGATGACAGAGCTTCTCTCTCTGCGTAAAGGGCAGTGTGCGCTGTTTACGTACGCTATGGGGAGCGTACCCCGCATGCGGTGGACAAATTAACTGAGCCATCGTGGCCCACCCCCTCAAATTGACCTTTTCAACTCGAATGGCCACAACGAATGCAATTAATGCCTGAATTGAATAAAATTAATTATGTAGATAGCTCACTGGGCATTCTACCAAGCTGTGCAGTTTTCGTTCAATTTAATGACATCCTTGAGGCATTGGGGCATGGTCTCTATCCTGCAATTTATTGTCTCTTGCGATAGGTTCTGCTAACCTTCTTTAGCAAGCTGCTGAATACTATCAGCATCCTAGTGAGAGACCTTATCTACCTCCTCTTTAATAGCAAGCTATGCGTTTTCTATTAGTAATAAATCCAGGCTCTGCGGGCAGTTAAGGAAGTATTACAGGCTATGTTCTTCCTTCCAGTTCCTCACCGGATTATTCTGACTAGGCCCGTGGCTAGAATCCTTGTCTTCTTCAATAATAAACTAATAACTAGTATTAAGAAGCTTTCTAATATATCCCTCTAGAATAACTTCCTTATATACTACTTTGTTGACCCAAAAGACACACCCCTAGCACTGACGTATACTGGGGCCTAACACACACCCAGTAACGCTCCGTATAACTCGAAGAAAACTTCAAACAAAAGCTTCCCGTAATTCGTGGTACCCTTTCTCTTGCCAAGATCGAAAGGTCGTGTAGGTCGATTGCCTCTTGTGGAGTAACTGCACACTTTAATTAAATAAATTAATAAATAAACATGTGAGGCACAATGCCTTAGTAAACTTCGGGGGGAAACTTCTGTCAATTTATGGATGAATGATAATGCTCTCTTCAAGAGCATAATCACACTACTTATAGCTATACTATTTAACTTAACTAAATTAGTCAAGTCCATAACGCACGTGAATTCAACCTTGTCACCCTAGAGGATCATTTCCGCCCACATACTACTTCAGCTATTTTAAGATTTTGTCGACCCAAAAGGCACACCCCCAGCACTCACGTATACTAAGGTCTGACACACACCCAGTAACGCTCCGTACACTTATGTAAAGGCTTCTCGCAAAGGCCTCCAGTAATCCGTAGTGACTTTTCTATTGTTGAGATTAAATAGTTGTGCAGGTTGCTTGCCTCTTATAGGGCAACTGTGTACTTTAATTAAACAAAACACTAAATAAACGTGTGAGGCATAAAAGCCAAGTAAACTTCGGGGGAAAACTTCTGTTAATTCTGACCAAATTAGCTAAGCCCACAACTCACGTGAATACAACCTTGTCACCCTAGAGGATTGTTTCCGCCCACATAATATTATTATTTAAAAGCATATTATACTAAATTAACGGGCTTTAACATCTAGACCCGCCTGTAGCGGGTGGACCTCGATGGGTTAGTTAATTTATCCCCTGCTTGCCCCGCTAACCATAACAATTTAGGCAACCACAACACTAGCTAAATTAAGCTTATTAGCATATAGCAGCTAAAGCTAGCTTTCTAATAAAAAACTATAAAAAAGCAGTAGAGCTAGTAAATATAATTAATAAAATTATTAAGTTAATCGTCTTCTTTTCCTAGGATGGAGACATTGTAGTCTGTACTCTACTAGAGAGTAAAGACAAGTAAGTGACGTAGTCCTAGGAAAAGAAGACGGCCCACAGTCTGGTCCTTTTTCTGCTCATAACCTCGTCCCTTTTCCGCTTACAACTCAAGCGAAAAACCACCCATCCCGCCGGCATTTTGTGCGCTGCCCGCCGCAGAGTTGCCGCGCGCGCCGGGAGTGCCTCGTAACGCAATTCTGTTCACTGCATCGTGTGCGCGGCGTCTGTGCGAGTCTTTTGAGCCAGGTTTCGTGCCGGTTGGTGGGCTGGGCAACGCGTTGTGGTCGTTGGCGTGCAAGACGGTATTTTGGGCAATTGCACGCCAGGTGATTTGTTGTATGGCTTGCCTTGTATTGCATCTTGTGCGATGCGCTCTCGTGCATCTTTTGCACCAAGTTTCATTTTGTTTCGTGGTGTTGCTGCTGTGCGGTGCTGCATATCATGTTGCTTGCAAGCCCCTGATGGCTTGATCCCCGACTACGCAGGGTTTTTGTAGATTACGGGCCAGGTGTTTTGTTTCGCGACCTGCTTTTTATATTACTATATACACGAGGCTTTTGTGCAGCTTTTGCACTAGGTATGGTCTTCTCTTGTTGTATTACTATTGTGTGGTGTTGTATGCTGCTTGTGAGCCCCCTAATTGCTGCATTTCTGACCGAGCGGGTTTTTGTTAGATTACGCACCATGTGCTGTATTTACGGCGTTGCTTCTTGCTGCATTATGCACGTCGCGATTGTCTGCATCTTTTGCATAAGGCATTGTCCCATCTGCTGGTTGTTGTGCTGTGTTGTTGTTGCTGTGGTTGCTGCTGTGTTACTCTTGTGCTACCTACCCGCCCCGTATCGCTCGCTGGTCCCCCCGACCGAGCAGGCCCTGCTACCATTATTGCACCTTGGGCGCTGCTATTCTTGCAGAGGCACCAGCATCATCAGCAGCAGCGGCATCATCATCATCGGCGGCATCATTTTCAGTGGCGTCATCATCGACGGCGGCATCAGCAGCAGCTGACTCTTCTCTCTCGTGAGTAACAACTTTTTCCCTCTCCCAAGTGCTAATAGCAGCAGCGGCATCAGCAGCAACATCGTCAACAACAGCGACATTTCTTGTGTGGGCAGCAGCATCATCATCGCCATCATCGTCATCATCAACAGCAGCAGCATCATCATCGGCAGCAGTGGTATCATCAGCAGAAGCGTCAGCTGGCTCTTCACTCTCCCAAGTGCTCACTTTTCCCCTCTCCCAAGTACTGACAGCGCAGCAGCATCCGACTTTTCCCCTCCCAACGGCTACGAGCGTGACCAAAAACCCAACCGGAATCATGATCTGTGGCCATTAGCAGCAGCGGCATCATCCTCAGTATCAGATGACTCTTCCCTCTCGTGAGTACCAATTCTTCCCCTCTTTCAGATGCTAACAGCAGCAGCGGCATTTGTTGCGTGGCAGCAACATCTGACTTTTCCCCCGACCGACCGCTACGATTGTGGCCAGAAACCCGACCGGAATCCTGACCTGTGGCCATCATCATTATCATTAGCAACAGCGGCATCATCAGTGGCATCATCATCAGCAGCGGCAGCAGCAGCGGAATCATCATTGTTAGCTGACTCTTCCCTCTCCCAAGCAAGTGCTTACTTTTCCCCTCTCCAAGTGCTGACAGCGGCAGCAGCATTTCTGGCGTGGCAAGCAACATCCTCATTAGAAGCAACGGCATCACCAGAAGCAGCGACATCATCCTCATCATCATTAGTAGCATCCGACTTTTACCTTCCCGACCGCTACAATCGTGACCGGAATCCCTACCAGATTCCTGACCTGGGGGCTATCATCATCATCGGCGGCGGCGGCGGCATCAGCAGCAGCATCCGGCTTTCCCCCTTCCCGACAGCTACAATCGTGGCAGAAACCCGACCGGAATCCTGACCTGTGGCCGCCATCATTATCAGCAGCAGCGGCAGCAGCAGCAGCGGCAGCATCATCATCATTAGTAGCAATAGCATCATCAGCAGCGGCAGCAGCGACATTTCTTACGTGGGCAGCAACATTCTCATTAGCAGCAGAGGCATTATCGTCATCTGCAGCAGTAGCATCTGACTTTCCCCCCGCTCGACCGATACAATCGTGACCGGAATCCTGACCGGAGTTCTGGCCTGTGGCCATCAGCAGCAGCATCGTCAGCAGCTGAGTCTTTCCTCTCCTAAGTGCTAACTTTTCCCTTCTCCCAAGTGCTGACTTTTTCTCTCTCAAGTGTCGACTTTTCTCCTCTGCCGACCACTCCATCATCATCAGCAGCGGCATTTCTTGCGTGGGCACCAATATCCTCATCAGCAGCGGCAGAAGCGATATTTATACGTGGGCAGCAGCATTCTCATTAGCAGCAGCGGAATTATCAGCATCAGCAGCAGCATCTGACTTTTCCCTTTCCCGACCGCGACAATCGTGGCCAGAAAACCGACCAGAATCTTGGCCTATGGCCGCCATAATCATCAGCAGCAGCGGCAGCATCAGAAGCAGCATGATTATCATCATCAGCAGCGGCGGCATCATCAGTGCCATCATCATCAGCGGCGGCAGCATCATCACCATCATCATCATCATCAACAGCAGCAGAATCATCATTATTAGCTAACTCTTCCCTCTCCCAAGTGTTTGCTTTTCCCCTCTCAAGTGCTGACAGCAGCAGCAGCAGCAGTGGCGGCAGTATTAGCAGCAGCGGCATCATCCTCATTATCAGCTGACTCTTCCCTCTCGTGAGTACCGACTCTTCCCCTCTCTCAGATGCTACCAGCAGCAGCGGCATTTGTTGCGTGGCAGCAACATCTGACATTTCCCCCGACCGAAGGCTACAATCGTGACCGGAATTCTGGTCTGTGGCCAACATCAGCAGCAGCAGCGACATTTCTACGTGGGCAACAACATTCTCATCAGCAGAAGCGGCATCACAAGCAGTGGCAGCGGCATCATCATTAGCAGCAGCAGCAACATCTGACTAACCCCCTCCCGACGCCTACAATCGTGACTGAATCCTGGCCTGTGGCCATCATCATCGTCAGCTGACTTTTCCCCTCTGCTGACCGCTCCTATTATAACCATCTTCCTGACAAACTTAGATCCTGGCTGACAATCCCATCATCATAGAAATCGTCCTCTTCAAACTACCTCACAATATCGAACGGATCTAATGCTTCTTGCAGCGCCTGTACTATTCAACGAGCTCGTCAACTGAACATACAATACCTGATGCTTCTTGCAGCCTGTACATCGTCCGACATTCGAACGTTTCAACGAGCTCCTCAGATTAACCTGTCATCTAATGCTTCGATAGCGCCCGTACATCTTCCGACATTTAAACCTTTCAACGATGTCACAAGTGAGCAGCTATGGAAGTTGGGTCTCTAAAGCAGTGGAAAGTTGTTCTTGGTTTCTATCTAATTGACAGGGAATTTAACTACTATTCATCTCTGCGATATGCCTCTTCTTCTTTCTGGGTTCATTTCATTGCATTGCTTCTGACGATATCGTCCGCTTCCGGCAATGTTGAACGATTCCAGTGATATGCGTCCGTCGGCATCGTACGTTTCCGATGATATTGAATGCTCCCGGTAATGTTGAATGCTTCCGGCAGCATCCTACAATTTTGGTCATGTTGAACGTTTCTTGTGACAAACGACTTCGTTAACTAACTTGCAATACCTGTTGCATCTTGCAGTGTACGTCCTCCGACATTTAAACCTTTAACGACTTCGTTAACCAAGGTATAATACCTGATGCACCTTGCAGTGTACGTCTTCTGACATTTGAATCTTTCAACGAGCTCGTCAACTGACTTGCAATGCCTGATACTTCTTGCAGCCTGTACATTGTCCGATATTCGAACGTTTCAACGAGCTCGTCAGATTGACCTGTGATCTGATGCTTTGACAGCGCCCGTACGTCTTTTGATATCTGAACCTTTCAACGACTTCGTCAACTAACTTGCAATACCTGATGCACCTTGCAGTGTTAGTCCGACATTTGAACCTTTCAACGAGCTCGTCAACTGGCTTGCAATGCCTAATCCTTGTTACAGCCTATACGTCCGACATTCAAACGTTCCGACGAGCTTGTTAGATTAATCTGTGATCTAATGCTTTAATAGCGCCTGTAAGTCTTCCAAAATTTAAACCGTTCAACAAGTTCGTTAACTAACTTGCAATACCTAATGCACCTTGCAGTGTATGTCTTCTGGCATTTGAACCTTTCAACAAGCTTGTTAACTAACGTATAATACCTGATGCTTTTTTGTAAGCTATATATTGTCTGACATTTGAACGTTTAAATAAGCCCGTTGGATTAATTTGCGTTACTTGATGCTTCTTGCGGCGTGTCTCTGTCAACGAGCTCGTTAACTGACTTTCGATATCTGATGCTTTATGCAGTGTACGTCTTCCGAGAATTGAACCTTTGAACGAGCTTGTCAGATTGACCTGCGATATCCAAGGCTTCTTGCAGCGCCTGTAAATCACCCGACATTTGAACCTTTTCAACGAGCTCGTTAGATCGACTTGCTCCTATGTGATGCCCGTACGTCCTCTTAAGCCTTGGAATACGTCTTCCAAGTCTCACCGAGATAGCCCACACACAAGCTCCCCTTTTCCCGCTCACAGTTCTTCTCCTTTTTCTCACAACGCGGGCGAAAAATCACCTATCCCGCCGGCATTTTGTGCGCTGCCTGCCGCAGAGTTGCCGAGCGCGCTGAGAGCAGCTTTATCTCCACTGCATTGTGTGCGCGGCGTTGCTGCGAGTCTTTTGCGCGAGGTTTGATTAAGCCTGCTGCGGTAGCTATGCGACCAGGGCCTGGGTTTTGGCGGATTGCGCGCCACGTGTTTTTGTTTTATGCCTTGCTTTTTAATACGACTTATGCGAAACTGGCCTCTGATGCATCTTTTTCACTAGGTTTAGTTCTATCTGGTGCGCTGGTTGTGGTGTTGCTGGATGTCATGTATTGCATGCTTGCAAGCCCCTGATAGCTAGATTCCCGACTAAGCGGTGTTTTTTTTCGTAGATTACGCACCATGTATTACATTTAGGAGGCTGTCTCTTTCTTTTATTACATACGCCGAGATTTGCTGTATTATTTACACCAGGCATAGTCCCATCTTGTGCCCTAATTATTGTGCCGTGTTACTTGTGTGTTGCGTACTAGCCCCGTATCGCTCGCTGGCCCACCGACCGAGGAAGCCCTACTTTATTGCACCTTGGGCACTACTATACTTACGTAGGCAGCAGAATGATCAGCAGCAGCGGCATTTGTTGCGTAGCAGCAACATCTGGCTTTTCCCCCGACCGACCGCTGCGATTGTGGCCAGAAACCCGACCGGAATCCTGACTTGTGGCCATCATCATCATCAGCATCATCATTATCAGCAGCAGCGGCAGCATCAGAAGCAGCATCAGAAGCAGCATCATTATGATCATCAGCAGCGGCGGCAATAGAAGCATCATCATCATCATATTAGCAGCGGCGGCATCATCAGTGGCATCATCATCAGCGGCGGCAGCAGCATCATCATCATCAGCAGCAGCAGCGAAATCATTATTGTTAGCTGACTCTTCCCTCTCCCAAGTGCTTGCTTTTCCCCTCTCAAGGGCTGACAGCAGCAGCGACATCATCGTCAGCAGCTGAGTCTTTCCTCTCCTAAGTACTAACTTTTCCCCTTCTACAGGGGACCTGTTGGGTGTGGGAATGGCTCACGTGACAGAATGGGGCCAGTAACTACTTAGTTCAACATTGGCGTGGCAACGCTCCGTAGTGAGAACATAGAATTATCAACTCTCATTTTGGACCATACTTCTGGCCATCATTGCATGGCGACAGAGACAGGGTCATCATTGTTTTGGAACATTCCTGCATCCTCTCTGGATGACAGAATTTCTACCTACCGACTGCCTGACATTATTTCTGAAGAAACGCGTCACGAGAGAATACTACACTATCTGAGATAGATGGAACATACAGAGCTTTGAACCGGGAACATGGGAGTACAGTTGGGACTGCGGGATCAACGACCATAGATGCCCACGAAACGAAACTAGAACCTCTAGCTGCGGTTGGGAGACCAGAGCACACAGAGTACAAAGACCTCCCAGGACTGCGGGACTAGAGGCGCAAAGAACATGGGTTGGAACCCTAGGACTGAGCGTGGGATGGATTGGACAAAGAGGACTGGACTGGAATCCGGAGAGACACGAACCGATGGACTGGATTGAGGATTAGACGATGACCATGGGGGCGAAAGAGCCGGGGAAAAGCCCTCTCACTGGATGAGGCGGAAAATCTGGACGACTTGGATGGTTGAGACTACAGTGATGAGAATGAAGGGGCCTGGTAAATGACGACACTACAGGACTGAGAGGTTGACTTGGATGGCTGAGACTACAGTGGTGGAAAATGAAGGGCCTGGCAGGTGACGACACTACGGGCATGAGAGGTCACGCGTGGCCGCGTGGGTCACCTGGACGCCGGGAGTGATGGGACACTGACCCCTGAGCTGGAAGGCCTGGACGGGAGTGCACAGGTGCACATGGTTTTGAGGTTGGAGAAAGTGACCATGAAGTTAAATTCATGAGGGGGAGTTATGGGGTTGTGAGAACTATGGAGATGAGGCCCAGGTGTGCGTGGGTGACGAGCAAATACGGATCAGACGCGCATGGACACGGGTTGAAAACTTGGAAATTTTTGGGCCCGCCACGCTGAAGAGGAAACCCCAAAACCTGAGTTTCAGGCACTAAACTCGCGCACACTGGCGGGGCAGTGAAGTGGGGGTGTGCACGCTAAAACTACAGCGCACTTACAGGGGACTTGGCCCCACTTTATGGCCTGTAACCACTGAGCTTACCCACTGAAGCTGCAGAGCTGGTATTGGCGTGACGCTCAATTGAATTTTGGGGTGCGCCAGAGTTAAGGCATTTGGGACTGAGGGCAACTGCGAGTCTGAATTCTGATGAACTGGGGAGGAACAGACTTCTTGAACTGGAGGGCAAGCGGCAGGAACTACAGGGGAATGGCGTGGGACACGTCACTGGGTGGAGCTGGTATTATGGTTTTGATCATTGGGGCAAGACTAGATGAGGGACTGAAGGTTTATAAAAACCGAGAGAAGGGCAGGGGAAAACCTAGACTCTTGGTTTACTCCAGAGACACAGCAGAGGCACTATCCACCTAGCTTTGAATAACTAGTCAGACACAGTGTTTCCATCAATTACGCACCCTCATCTATCTTTGTTTATCATCCTGGTTCCTGTTTTGAACTCGTTTATGCACACTGACATTGGCCCTGGGTTTTCTTCTCTCCCTGAATATCCTGGTCTACCGCGGAGACGGATGACAGACAGAAGTTCATTCCCAATCCTGGAAAGTGACCATCCACGGACCTCAAGTTCACCTGAAACCAAATCATCATCACCCTTTCAGCTTTCACCTGCACACTCCACTTCATCACTACCCTTAGTTGCCCCTCCGGACTTGGGTCTATTGCTTCCATCATTTGAACGCCTCTCACTACGCCCAGCAGTGGACACAGACAATACAGAACATACTCCAGATTCCAATTCGACACAATACCCAACTCCCACCGCCCCGTTTCCTACCCCAAGGATTATCACGATGAATCCCATAGTGCCTAGAGGAGCCTTATTCGCAGGTCATCCGAAGGATAGATCAGCTGAAGACTACATCGACTTCTGCAAGGCAGTCACGACCATGATGGGAGTTCCTGAAAGCGATCGAGAGTTGATCACGCGGTACAACTTCATACACGGACTGAAGGGCAAGGCAGCCCAGTGGTATAAAGATTTGGACCATGAAGAACGAACCTGGGACCAGGTGGTGCCCCGATTTCTCGACAAGTTTGGGAAACCTGATCCACTGCTCGAGCTCGACATACGCCGTGAAGTGTACTCCTTTGAGAGACGAGAGGGAGAGACACTATCTGCATATATCTCGAGGGCCGAATGCTTGGCCAACAAGGTGAAACCGGAAACTCGACGGGTGCTGCTCACAAATTTCGTGAGTCGTTTGTCCATGGGAGGATTAGACTCTAGACTTCAGGAGAGAGTCTCGGATCGCCTGTACGCGTCTGGGAAGTGGACGCAGGGTGTCGCGACAAGGGATCTCACCATGTCGGACATCAAGATGATATTGTACGACTGCCAAGCATCCGCTCGGAGAAAATCCCGAGACAGGAAGATGACCTGCTACCCGCCACGGAGTTAGACCCCATTAGGATCATCTTGCAGCAGAGAGAAGAGATGGCCAAGAGAGATTTGCAGCAACGAGAGGAAATGGCAAAGAGAGATGAACAGATCACGGAGTTGCTGAGACATCTTGATTAGTCCTTCATGGTGAGAGCGGGACCTCGAATTCAAGAACTGAACCCTTCTCCACCATACGGAACTCGGGCTGGTGGTTACCAGAATGGAGTGGGGTACAAGGCTGGGAACGAGCCAGGTCCGGCTGGGAACGGAGTCGTGTCACCCTCCAACCAGGGGCCACAGACAAGGGGAGCTGACCCAGATTTCCTTTGGTGCTGGTACTGTGGTGAATGGGGCCACATGGGGTATAACTGTAGAAACAAAGATGGGTGTACCCGGGAAGAGATGGTAAACAGGAGGGACCAATGGCAGCAACACAGCATTAAGATAAAGCGGGAGAGACGCCAGGAAATCAAAGAGGTAAAGTCTCGTGGTGGGAATATATCCAGCAACTATGTGGGAAGTCTGAACTTGGGATTGATGACACAAGTCCCGCCCGTGGGCTACGTTCACCGCAACAAAGAAGCTGGACACGCCTGTCTTGTGTCCACCTATCAACTCCCTCGGGGTAATGAGAGTGACTTGCCAGAGAGGGCTGGGGCAACCTCGGTTCCAAAACCTAAGGAACCACAGGGGCAAAGCAATCAGAGGACCGCTGGGAAGCGAGTGGTGAAGCCTACCCCAAAGGTTCGTTTCAACTTGAACGAGAAAGCGAGAGAGGTGATTGAAGAATCAGAGGAGGTGACCCTAACTCACCCTCCCCGGACGACAGGGGAAGGGGGACTCCCGGTGATCATGGACGTGACCTCAGAGGAACCAGGAGATCAATCCCAGGGACCTGGGTTGAATGGGGAGGATGGCCCCCAGGAATTATCGGATGGTGACTTCCAGAGATTACTGCCTTCCCTCAGGCCTCATCTGGAAAAATACATGCAATCTCAGGGTGGGTTGGAGGTTGTCCCACCTCATCAACCCCCAGTCCCAAACTCAACACCCAAGAAACCCAGGTTAGAACTTGAAAAGATTCGAGCGACAGATGAATACGGAGCTCCAGCCTTTGATTTGGGCCGTCACCTGAAGGACTCCTCAGTTACGATCAGCTTCTTGCAACTTCTCCAACTGGCTCCCATCATTCGGCAACAAATGAGCCATTTGATGCAATGTCGCCGCAAACTCGAGGGCGACCAGGCCAGATCATTGGTCACCAACCTGATTGCCCCGTACCAGGCTGTGGTGGAGGAACCATCACAGACCCGCACGGTACTGGGATGTACGAACACCGTGGTGACATACAACGATGTGGCCAAACTCGAGGCTCAGGTCGCCACAACGCTGGGGTACATCACATCGTACATTGAGGGAATTCAATGTGACTCAGTCTTACTGGATGGAGGATCAAGTGTGGACCTGGTCTGCGCTGACTTTGTGAACAAACACGGGTTTCCAACCGTCCAGCTGAAGGAACGACACCCCATCAGAATGGCCAATGATACCGTACAGGTTGTGTCGAAGTGTGTCTATCTGCAGGTGGTTGTGGGTGGAATCCTGGCACTGGTGAAATTCTATGTGATGAATGTTTAATAAGATTGGGACGTTTTGCTTGGGAAGGTTTGGCTCCGCCGTGTGAGCGCGATTGAGCTTCACGGAGAAGACAAAATCAAGATCGCGGGAACGGGGGATGTGACACAAACCTTGCCGATCTATCCATGCCCCCATCTGTTCCAGGCACGACCGAATCACCCGGCTCCCGAGACATTGGAACCCGCTTCAGACCCGAATGAACAAGTTATACTGGTGGAGGATGATCGCGAAATTTTGGAAGAAGTGGAGGAACTCCTCCGAAACCTCAATATGGACATTTGCCAGAAAGCTGTTCCACAGGATTCGGAAAACTGAAAGCCGCGGATGGAGAACCTTGTTACATAAAATAGATAGCTAGATCTGACATGGGCTGTGATGGTCACTCACGCGACGGATCCGACTCATAAAAGATCGAATCCAGCCTGTCAGTAGATAGATTCAACAACAACCTTACAACCATCTGAGATCTGACCTGTTATTGCTTTGTTTTGCTTCCATTTACCCGAATACTAATAATACTAATACTACAGCTAATACAGACAACTAACGTGTTACGTCCAGCAACCCACTGGCCGTATCCAGCACGTAACGTGCCAGATCCAGCACGTAACAAACCTGGCGACCTACCGCGGGTGAAGAACGACATTGCTCTTTCGCCAGATGGATTGGAAGGGGGAGATCACATTGAACTCGTGAACGACAAATTGACGACCCCTCAGGACGTGGAACGGATGAGCGACCATCAGAATGGTGCTCAAGCGGGAAAAGGGACAAGGATGAAGGTTGGAAGTGCGATGAGAGATGGGACGGACGAACCCACGATACCCATGACAGAAGACCCAACTGCCATGGTGTTGTGGCAGAATCCAGCGAACGGTGTCGAGCATTCAGACTACATTAGAATTACCGAGATCGATGGAACAGAAATTAAACCCGAGAATTCTTACTATCCTGACTCCCTGAATATCGTGACCAAACGACGTGTGTGGGACGTTGTACAAACGGACGGGAATCATGTTAGATGGAGCCAACTGAACCGGAGACGAGATCGGTTGAAGTGGCCAATCCCAATGACTGTCATGGATGAGATGTGTGACGCTTCAGATTGGTGCGGATACCAGAAGATCCTGGGACTGGGAGACACGGGAGGTATGAGCGCACTGACTGACGAGATGGCACCCATGGGAGATCTGGACACGGAAGACATGAGTGGACCGACTGATGAGATGGCACCCATGAGAGACATAGACACGGAAGGTGTGAGCACGCAGGCTGATGAGGTGAACCCCCTGGGAGAATTAGACAAAGAGGCACTCAGAAATGAGAGGGAGTTGGATGATGAGTTTTCGTCGGGGGAGGAGGATTCAATAATTTCGGATGATGAGTTAGATCTACTGGAGATCCTAAGAAATGGGAGAATGAGGTCTAAGGAGGGAGTGGAATGCGATCTGGACACGGGTGGACACGGGCCCACCCCAATTTGTATGGGAATCTCGGATTCCAAGGCCTACCCCCGCCGGTTCAGGAATCTCCACCAAAAGCGGCCATTAAGCGGAGCCCCGCCTGAAACCATACTTTCATGGTTTAAACAATCACACATCACACTCGGAGACTGCGCGGGCACTGAGGCACAGCGCTTCCAGATTATGACACTGTGCTATACCTACAGGGATTGTTTCATTTCACGGCTTGAAGATATTCGCACCACCGATCTTCTCCAACATCACATCCCACTTGAACAAAATGCTAAACCCGCGAAACAAAAACAGTATCGATACAGTCGCGCGCACCGAGAATTTTCAAAACGAGCTTTCCCAGCTATGGAAAAGGCTGGTATTATTTCTCGAACGAACTCAGAGTAGGTGGTGCCCACTATTTTCGCGGATAAACCCGAGACACGAGATTTCAGAATCGTACACAACTACAGAGACGTTAACTCCAAAACGATTAAATCAGGTTACCCGTGCCACAACCTAGAAGCCGATCTCGATTCTATATATTGCGGACAATCTCGAATCTTCTCGAAGACCGACGCGTCAAATGTCTTTTGGGCAATCGAAGTCCGACCGGAAGACAAATACAAGACAGCGTTCACGGGTCTAAATGGCGTGTACCAATATCACAATATGGCCCAAGGCTTGTCGGGATCCCCCGCTACATACGCGCGATTTGGCGATACTACTTTTGGTCATCTCTTCTTCGAAGATAGCTCTGAGTCGGAATCATTGCTGGGATACGATAAGAAACGGAAGACTTCATTCTTCTTGTACGTGGACGATCACAATGCCGCATCTAAAACCTGGAATAATCACTTCAACTTTCTTTGGGAGAGATATTTCCCACGAGTTACTTGGGCACCGATTGGCCTGAGTAGCAAGAAGACCAGACTATTCTCATTGGAAGTTAAGTCTATGGGTTTCTCACTTGAAGACGGAAAGATCCGACCAACTCATAAGCACCGGTTCCGATTCGAACAATTGGAGAAACACTTCGACACGAACCCCCCCAGGACTTGGGAAGAGATTTTGGTGCTGATTTACCTGACCCTATTTCTCCGAAAATTCATCCCAGGACGGGCAGATTTGGTTCGACAGATCAAGAGCGTCTTTTTCACAGAGGTGTCAACTCTGACATCAGGTGGGAAGCCCTTAGTCCAAAAACGGGAAGTACCGAGGGAGAACCCAACTTAGACAGAAGAAGCTTAGCAAGCCCTGAAAAGAATTTGCCAGAGCATTCAGGTGAATGCTACTTCTGGAGCCCGGACGGGTACACAGTTCCATATTGTGACCGACGCGTCGGAGACGGGGACTGGTGGTGTACTCCTATAGTTGGATGACTCGACACCAGGTGAGGCTATCACGGACACAAATTGGGACAAAGCAAGGATCATCATGTGGTTATCACACAAGTTCACGGACGCTGAGAAGAGATACTCTATGCCGGAGAAGGAGATGCTTGCGGTGGTGATAGCACTGAGGGAATCAAGATGGCTCACGGATTGCTCCCCGTACCCAGTGAAGCTATACACGGACCACAAAGGGATCGTGGACTCTATGGCGAACTTGGCAGAGGTACACGGGAAGGTTGCTAGATGGGTGGACATCCTACAAGAGTCGAATGTCGAATACATCCACCGTCCAAACAACACAAAGGTCATGAACGTCGCTGACGGAATGTCGAGGTTACCAGAGGAACTGAAGAGTGACCCGTGTGAAATCGAGAGAAGGATGGTGGTGGACGTGACACATGCGACAATGGACCACCCCGTCCTAGTATCTTTCAATATGGTTCTACCCGAGGGTCCCCAATTGGAGATGGGACCCAGGTCAGACTTGAGACATCAACTGAAGGAATACTTGGAATCAGAGTGGTATGGAGAAATCTTGACGTGTCTCTTGGAGGGGCACCACGCTGTATCCAAGGAGAAACGAAAACTGGTGAGACGCAGGACTCTCAGATACAGAATCTTGGAGGAGAAGTTGTATTACCTGGAACACGACGAATCGATGGCTGAATTTAGACCGCTACTGATCATGACTTGTACATAATGGTGAATAGGCACTAGCTGCCCCACCCTTGGCCGCCACGACCAATCAAGTGGCCCGCTGTAATTTTCAGGTGATGACGCTAGCGTCGAATGTCTTGCCTTATTTAAACTTCCATTCTACACTTTTCACTTTTCGCTTCTTTTCCACAGTTCATCTTCAAACATGCGCAACGACAGCGAGTCAAAATGTCGCTAAACCAGGAGCAAATCAAAATCATTGCGGATTGCCCGCTCGGTGATCTTTTATCTCATTTTCCGGCCAAATTTCGCGATTTCACGGAATCCAATGAAACTTGGCGTGATGATTTTTGCAGCCTTCTTGGAGCCCTTCTCGGGTCTCCGGCAGCATATCACCTTCAATCACCAGACGGAATCGACAATCTGGCAGACAAACTTTTTGCCATAATCCGAAAGATCCGAGAAGGAGAACTCTCACTTAAGTTTAGTCAAGTCCGCCCGCTCGTGGACGCGGTTGTTGCGAACTCTCCCGACACCGAAATCTGGTACGTCGTGATGAACTTCATCGAAGTCTCTAATTCGTCATTACCACCATCCAGCATTATCCCAACAGGTGCTGGAACGCCAGTTAGTGTAAGCTCAAACTGGCTCGCGGATACCGAGGGGCGCGAAATTGTCGAACGTGTATTGTTCGCCGAAATAAAAAGACATGTCCACAGAGGCGTGCCAGGTTTTTTTGAGAAGCACTTTGACTCGACACAATGGACCAACAAACAAAAGAAGATGCTCAAGTCTATACTCGAGAGTCACGACGGTGCAAAGTGGAAAGACTTCCCGATCGATCCATGGGAGAAGCAAGTATGGGATTGGCTCGTCAAGCTAGAGACTGCCTTGACTGGTGCGAAGTACAAACTGCATACAAATAGGACCGCCCACGAATTCAAGACGCGCAAGGGCCAAATGGACATGTTCTTCCGACAACCACAACCAACAAGTAAAAAGTTTGAATTCAAAGACATTCTTGTTGTTGGTGAGCACAAGCGGGCTTTTGATACCGGCGAATTCAAGTCATGTCTACTACAGCTCACAAGGTATGTCCGGAGCATCTTTTGTGACCTGCCAATGCGCCGCTTTGTCCACGCCTTTACTATACGGGCCACAACAATGGAGCTTTGGATTTTTGATCGGTCTGGTGCTTATAGCTCTGGCGAGTTTGACATCCATGATGAACCCGAAAAGTTCGCCCGTGCTCTTGTCGCATATGCCACGATGGATGATGAAGCCATGGGTCTGGATACATCCATTGAATTGAGAGACAAAAACCACTATATAACAGTGGAGGGAGCCAACGGTGAAGACAAGCGCGTGCAATTAGAGTCGCTGCTTGTGAAACAATGCGCCATAGTATGCCGAGGAACGACTTGCTTTAAATCCACGGGAGGCGTAGTCAAGTTTTCCTGGCGCTCGACTAAGCGGCAGCCTTCTGAGGTGAATCTTTTAATGAAAGCACGCGAAAGGGGTGTAGAGGGGGTTGCCACACTTGTGGGACATACTGAGAAGATGTCCATCGCCGACTTGCGAGCAGGTTTAGAGTTTTCAATGAAAACTCAACACCCTTTTCGACCTACCCCCGACGGACCTGACGGACATGGTGGCTCACAAAAATCGGACACCAGCAGATCAAGCATGAAACGCAAGTCTTCGCATTCTAGCGAATCAAGCCCGAAACGTAGATCCTTGCAGGACAACACGCTCTCCCCCACAAAACGGATGTCTGCTCGCCTACAGTCTGCAATTCTGGAGGCCGACGATGATGAAACTGGCCAAGAAGCAAATGTCGAACCCGCAACGAACATGATGGAATTGTTCACCGGACCCGGAACGAAATTATGGGGAGCAAGTTACGAAATGAAAAGCAAATCAAAGATGAGCTTATACGAACGAGACCCAAACGAACCGTATGAAAATAGGGTCTTGTCGTGCCTCGTTATTTCACCAGCTGGTCGCGTTATTAGTGACTTTAAGACTATTCGAGAGCTTTTGGAGCCACTCCGAGACGCGATACGAGCACATCAATCCCTATACACCAAAGGCCGGATCTTGCATCGCGACATTTCTTCGAATAACATTATTATTACCGACCCGAGCGAACCAGGTGATTTCAATGGAATGCTTATCGACCTGGACTTGGCGAAAGAACGAGACAGTGATCCCAGTGGTGCACGCAGTCAAACAGGGACAATGCAATTCATGGCAATTGAAGTGCTACGTAACGTAGACCATTCCTATCGCCATGACTTGGAATCATTCTTCTATGTTCTCATATGGTTGTGTGCCCGCTGCGCCTGGGACATCGAGAAACCGTTCCGTGGAACAGGCGAAGTAAAACCTGCCTGGAGCAGACTGCGTGACTGGGAAATTAGAAGTTTCGAGTATATTGCAGACAAGAAGGAGGATAGTGTGTCTTTTGGTGGGATGGAAAGAATCATGAGGGAGTTTCCGAAGAAACTTGCTGTTGTGAAGCCGCTGTGTAGGAGAATTAGAAAAATTCTGTTTCCACATGACACGGAAGGAAGGATCATGATCAGCACGCCAAGTGGAAATTCAGAACGGCTTTACAATAGTATTATTTTAGCTTTTGACGAGGCTATTAGCCAATTGTAATAGATTAGTAGTGTTGCACAATGAGATAGCTAGATCCGACACGGGCTACACTGGTCACTCACGCGACAGATCCGACTCATAAAAGGTCGAATCCAGCCCGTCAGTAGATAGAAAAAACAACAACCTTATAACCATCTGAGATCTGACTTGTTATTGCTTTGTTTTGCTTCCATTTACTCGAATACTAATAATACTAATACTGTTGCATAAAATAGATAGCTAGATCTGACATGGGCTGTGATAGTCACTCACGTGACGGATCCGACGTATAAAAGGTCGAATCCAGCCTGTTAGTAGAGAGATTCAACAACAACCTTACAACCATCTGAGATCTGACTTGTTATTGCTTTGTTTTGCTTCCATTTACCCGAATACTAATAATACTAATACTACAGCTAATACAGACAACTAACGTGTTACGTCCAGCATCCCACTGGCCGTATCCAGCACGTAACAAGTAGAGTTGCATTTTAGATGAAAATAAACCTCGAATGGGTAAACTCACTGCTCCAACTCGCTGGTGATGTTGGGAATTTATGACATGTCACAAGTGAGCAGCTATGGAAGTCGGGTCTCTAAGGCAGTGGAAAACTGTCCTTGATTTCTATCTAATTGACGGGGAATTCGACTGCTATTTATCTCTGCTATATGCCTCTTCTTCTGGATTCGTTTCATTCCATTGATTCTGACGATATCGTAGGCTTCCGGCGATGTTGAATTCCTCCAGCGATGCGCTTCCGTCGGCATCGTACGTTTCTGATGATATTGAATGCTTCCGGTAATGTTGAATGTTTCCGGTCGCATCGTGCGTTTTCGATCATGTTGAGTGCATCGTTGAGGAATGTTTCCTGTGACAAGCAGCAGCGGCATTGTCGTCATCAGTAGCAGGAGCATCTAACTTTTCCCCCTCCCAACCGCTACGATCGTGACCGGAATCCTGACCTATGGCTATCAGCAGCAGCGGCATCATCATCATTACCAGCTGACTCTTCCCTCTCGTGAGTGCTGACTTTTCCTCTCTCGTGAGTGCTGACTTTTCCTCTCTCGTGAGTGCTGACTTTTCCTCTCTCGTGAGTGCTGACTTTTCCTCTCTCCCGAATGCTGACAGCAGCAGCGGCATCATCAGCAGCAGCGGCAGTTCTTGCGTGGCAGCAACATCGAGGAACGCATCGGATTCGACGTCAAGGCATTGAGTGAGCCCACTGGATACGACACCATTGGCAACCATGGCAGCCATGCAAGAGTCGAGCTGGGCACCCAGGCCCATGCTGAGAACAGCGCAGAGAGCCGTCATAAAGCTGTGGCCGAGAAGCATCATGCCAACACCGTCAATGCGCCAATGCAAATCACGGATGTGTATTTGCTGCGACTCCGGAAGACAATGGCATGTTGCAGAGCCCGTTGCGCGTAACTTGGAAAGTAAGTCATCCGTGTTTGAAGCTAAGACGATATCTCCGCTGCAATTTTCGGCGTGGTTTATGAAAAACATATCCGCCAGCCAAGTGGCATCGTCTTCATCAACATTGAGAGGCTTTGCCGTGAAAGTCGAATGACCAGAGGACGTGTCCCGGGAGGCGGATCCGACTAGGGACTGATAGATATGGCAGACGACTAGCCACGCTCGTTGCAGATACAATGACAGCAGCATCATCAACAGCAGCGGTCATCGAGCTTGTTAGATTGGCCCGCGATAACAGATGCCTGTACGTTTTCCGAAAATTGAACCTTTCATGGAGCTTGTCAGCTGACTGAATTAGATGGCGGCCAACAATCCGATTATCAATGACTCGCGATATGCAACGCTTCGAAAGCGCGGGTATATCTTCCGATATTTAAACTGTTCGACGAGCGAGCTGCATGCAATATCCGTTGCTTCTTGTACGCCTATATATGTTCCGCGATATCTGATGCCTTAAAAGCGCCTGTACTTTCGAGATTGAAACCTTCCAACGAGCTCGTTAGAGCGACATGTTGAACCTTTTCAACGAGCTCGTCAGGATGAACCCTCAATACTAGATGCCTGTACGTCTTCTGAAAACTGAACCTTTCAAGGAGCTTGGCAGCTGACTGAATTAGATGGCGCCCAACAATCCGGTTATCAACGACTTACGATATGTAACGCTTCAAAAACGCGGGTATATCTTCCGACATTTAAACTGTTCGACGAGCGAGCTGCATGCAATATCCGTTGCTTCTTGTACGCCTATATATGTTCCGCGATATCTGATGCCTTGAAAGCGCCTGTACTTTCGAGATTTAACCCTTCCAACGAGCTCGTTAGATTGACCTAAGATGTCTGATGCTTTGATAGCGCCTGTACATCTTCCGAGAATTCACGCTTCAAACAAGCTCGTCATATCGACCTATAATATCAGATACTTTAATAGCGCCTGTACGTCTTTCGGGAATTAAACCTTTCAACGAGCTCGTCAACTGACTTTCGATATCTGATGCTTTATGCAGTGTACGTCTTCCGAGATTTAAGCCTTTCAACGAGCTCCTTATGGCCTCTCCGTCTTCCGATATCTAAACCGTTTAACCAGCTCCTTACAGCCTGTATGTCTTCCGATTTAAGTCTTTTCGTCGCGCTCGTTAGATTGACTAGATACCTGATGCTTCTCGCCGTTTCTGATGCTTCTTACGCTTCGAAAACGCCTGTACGTCTTGTGATATTTGAACATTTCAACGATCTTGTCAGATTGACTAGCAATGTCTGATGGATCGAATGCTTCTTGAACGCCTGTACTATTTAACAAGTTCGTTAACTAACTGTTGATTGATGCTTGGTGCAGTGTACGTCTTCCGAGATTTCAACCTTCTCAGTGAGCTCGTCAGATTGACCTGCGATGTCAGATGCCTGTAAGTACATCTTTCGAGATTTAAGCCTTTTAACGAACTCCTTATAGCCTGTACGTGTTGGAATTGGCAGGAGAGGTTCAAAGATGTTTGCATTCATGGGAAGAGCTGTGTTACTGAGATGATGGATGCAGAATCCCTCGTCTGACGGTCCCGTCCAAATTCACCTATAAATACCCCTACAATCTGAGACACTTCCGTCCTGAATTCCTGCCTAGGTCCAGAGGCCACGTAACCTTTCTCACACAGCCCGTGTATCCACACATCCGGTCCACACACACACCCGTGTAATCCAACAGTACGTCTTCCGATATCTAAACCGTCCAACCAGCTCCTTGCAGCCTGTATGTCTTCCGATTTAAGTCTTTTTCTCGCGCTCGTTAGATTAACTAGACATCTGATGCTTTTTGCCGTGTCTGACGCTTCGAAAACGCCTGTACATCTTGTGGGATTTGAACATTTCAACATTCTTGTCAGATTGAGTTGCGATGTCTGATAGATCCGATGCTTCGTGAACGTCTATACCATCACGAGTTCATCAACTAACTGTTGATTGATGCTTTGTGCAGTGTACGTCTTCCGAGATTTCAACCTTCTCAATGAGCTCGTCAGATTGACCTACGATGTCAGATGCTTGTACGTCTTCCAGGATTTAACCCTTTCAACGAGCTCGTCAGATTGACCTGTGTCACAATTGAGCAGCTATGGAAGTCGGGTCTCTAAGGCAGTGGAAAATTGTCCTTGATTTCTATCTAATTGACGGGGAGTTTGACTAATATTTATCTTTGCGATATGCCTCTTCTTCTGGATTCGTTTTATTCCATTGATTCTGACGATATCGTAGGCTTCCGGCGATGTTGAATTCCTCTAGCGATGCGCTTCCGTCGGCATTGTACGATTCTGATGATATTGAATGCTTCCGGTAATGTTGAATGTTTCCGATCGCATCGTGCGTTTTTGTTGAGTGTTCCTGTAACAACCTGCGATATTAGATTCCTGTACGTCTTCCGAGAATTGAACCTTGACCTACAATGTCTGATGATTCTGTGGGTTGCATAGGGTTCTGTGCAGCGATCTAGATCGTTGGATTCAAATTGAATATATTCATAAGTCTCTGTTATCTAAGAAAGAAGAAAACAATTCAAGGCGGGAGGCACGATATCGTCGTATAAATATCGTGGCGGAAAGGTGACCACATGACGCGCTCTGTGCTTCCTATTGTGCTTGGCGGGATTCCAACAGATTCGATAGCGACTGTACGTCTGCCGAGAATTGAACGTTTGAACAAGCTCGTCAGATTAACCTGCGATATCAGATGCCTGTTCGTCTTCCGACAGTCGAGCCTTTCGACGAGATCCTTGCAGCCTGTAAGTCTTCCGATATTTAAGCTTTTCAACGAGCTTGTTAACTGACTTGCAATGTCTGATGCTTCTTGCAGCCTATACACCTTCCGGTATTTAAACCTTTTGACGAGCTTGTTACGCGTCTGGAGCAGCTTCATGTTGTCTGCATCGTGTGCGCGGCGTTTTTGCGAGTCTTTTGCGCCAGGTTTCGTGCTGTCCTGAGCGCCGATGGTCGAGTTGTGGTGGCTGGGGCATAAGCCGCGTATTTTGGCTAATTGCACGCCGGGTGTTATCTTTAATGCCTTGCTATTTATTGCAACTCGTACGCTGGGCTCTTTTGTATCTTTTGCACCAGACTTGGTCTCGTCTCGTTGTGTTGCTGCTGTGGTGTTGCTCGTTGTGGTGTTGTTTGTAAACCCTTGATAGCTGGATTCCTGACTGAGTGTGTTTGTCGTAGATTGCGCATCAGGTGTTTTGTTTCGCGCCCTGCGTTTTATTGCACCTCGTGCGCTGTGCTCTTTTGTATCTTTTGCACCGCTTTTGGTTCTATCTGGTGCGCTGGGCATGGTGTTGCGGGTTGTGGTGTTGCGGGTTGTGGTGTTGCTTGTCACAAGTGAGCAGCTATGGAAGTCGATCTCTAAGGCAGTGGAAAAATGTCCTTGATTTCTATCTAATTGACGGGAATTCGGCTGCTATTTATCTCTACGATATCCCTCTTCTCGTGCATTTA
>JASWJB010000352.1:0-43067 GCA_032433595.1 Conoideocrella luteorostrata
CTTAGCCCCCCCCCCCCCCCCCACCATGGGCGCCTGGTGCTCGGTGAAATATATCCCTTCTGCAGCGGGCCATATCACAGTGTCAAGAGCGTCTACAGAGCAGAACCAAGGTTAGAACCCTTCCCGCTTCCCATATCTTGCAGTTCTGAGACGCTTATGTCTAATTCGCACTCCACATTACTCGCTTAGCACCCCGTGTGGGGCCCTAATAAAAGAAAAGGAGCTTCCTTAGCTGCACGTCGCTTCAATGATTTGGATCCAGCCACTAGACTATCGCGTATTGCGGCATTTAAATGTGCTTTGAAGTTAGGGGTACCTATACATAAGTGGACCCATAATTTAGCACAAGGCGTATAATAGCAATAACGATATCTGGCAGTGCTACCTAACAACTCCGTGCGGGTACAAGGTGCAGAGGACAAGCATCCCACTCCGTTGTCAACCCCCAAACCACCGGCTGCCGCCACTTCAGGCTGGCTCGAGTCTCGGTGGATGAGCATTATGATCTTTTTCAACAGGGGGTTGCTCACAATGGATCAGCCTCCGTACATACGAGAGCTGACGTACAATGGAAGTTACGCATCCTTGCTCTTGTATATCCCGCAAGGTTTGCCGGACGCATCTGTGTAGCTGTTGAGTTAGCAGATTTAAGGCGAGCTTATGGGCCATCCCTCTCTGCATGATTTTTCATCCCTTTTTGTGAAGACATTATTTCCAAGCATAGTTAGTTAGCTACTTTATAAGCAACACCTCGAAGGCCCGTGACGCCTCCTACTAATAGTATTTATGCTTGCGTGCAGTTAAGCATACTATCTAGGTGGTACTTTAGCAAGCAATTCAGCGTGTATTCCAGCACTGTGTGATTTATTGCTGTATACTTTAGAGGTGCTAATGTAGTAGCGAGTATGGTACGGAGCATACTAGTACTGCATTTACAGACTATGTGCTGTTAGCGCGGTGCAAGATAGGTGTTGGAATCTTGCCGCTAAGCACACAACAAGAGCACGGAGCGAGTCACGTGGTCACCTTTCGGCTACCATATTATACGAGCATCGTAGGCATCGTATCTTGACTTGTTTTTCCCCTCTTAGAAAGACATAGACACTTATGAATATATTGTATTTTGATGCATTTGATCTAGATCAACTTGCACAGCACCCCTGTGCAACCCACAATAGGATCAAAATAACACAGAGAGGGATGGTCCATAAACTCGCCCCCAGAGTTGATGAAACTGAAGATACTTTAGTACCAAGCTTCCGGCAAAAGAATTCAATGTGGGACGGGTCACCTGCAATGTGTCAGCAAAGCACCTCTCTTAGTGCGCGGGTCGAGTTTTTAATGCCGAACGTCACCTATACCAGCGTGTTTTCACCCTTTAACGGTGGCCAGTACGAAAACAACGCCCTGCCAATACGGGCGGGGGCTTGAATAATTACCCCTTCGACTAGGTACGTACTGCTCATTTCTACAGTAAGAGTAATCATAGGGACCCTGCTATTCAATTAGTAGATGGGAGGTTACGCGGGTCGTTGGAAGTCGCTGGGAAAGTGGGAAACGTCGGGCCGGGAAACCCAGATGTCAGCATAGTTAAAATGTATGATAAAGAGGTACAGAGTACTTAATGCGCCACCTATTTTTTACGATACTAAAAATACTTATAACCCTGTTATTACAAAATTGCCACAGCACACTTGCTAGGGTTCCGTCTGGTCGCTAGAAGTCATCAGCCAAAAAAAAAAAAAAATTGGACAGAGCGGGTGTGCAATACATTCGACCAGCCGCCGCGGAATCTAGAAGATACTGAGTATTTTATATTTAATACGTTGTACTTCGGATGCTAAGCGAGGGATAGAATTCACCGCCAAGAGTGGCGTTAACAGTTCAGCATATGCAGTCATGTGGGAGAATGAAGAGTCTATTGTTGGCTGTGTGCTGTAAAATCCGCCCCCTGAACTTGGTGTTTGTGGACACGGAGAGTTGTTGCATTCATAGTCATAGCTGTGGCGAATGAACCCAGCACGGAGTAGCATTCGCCCCCTCACTTTAGTCGCCGGCAGCCCGTCTCTTCCTAATGCGAAAACGGATCGGACAGGTTGGCAATTCTACGCCAATCCCAAACCGCTCTTTTCCCAATGGAATTGTCTCTCTCAGGAGTTGAATGTCAAATTGGCTGGTCATTATAGCAAGTGTAAAAATGATAATTCCTTTGGCCAGGAAACGGCCAGGGCACATATTCTGTCCACTTATGTATTGTCATTAGATTGTGAAAGGTTCGTACAGCGCGGAAATATGTACTTACCCCCAAAAGGTACCCAGGAACCCTCAAGCCCTTTAAGAGAGAATTGGGGTTCATTATCATCAGAATGTTGCGTATAATGCCGATCCCGATTTCCGGGCTGAATTGGCCCGCTCAAAGGGTTTGCAGGGTCAATTATGAATCGATCAGCCCAAAACGAGTCTACTGGATGCATGCCATCTCTGGTATTCCACACATTCTTATCGCCATGTACAATGCCAGCATTGACGAAGCCTAGGCTGTCTTGGGGGATCCGCCACTTGCCGAGGTCGAGGTCGCTGTGAATATGGCTGACGGAAGACGGTGGTTCGTGAGCTCTTTTTGGTTTACTTCCACCAAAGATCTACTGTTGCGGAGCTCGTTCAATTCACGTCTAAGTCGTCCGTGGAGTGAAGCGTCTTGAAGAGCATGAACCACGGCCATCATTGCACAAGGAACCGTATTACCTAGCGCGCTGATCTTGTGCTAACTGATCCTCTTTAAGCCAACGGAATGGCACTGTACTTACCCCCATGCCACACCAATATCATAAGATACGAGTACCTCGTCGTCGAAGAATAGCGCGAAGGCTTCATGTCGGTATCAGCTCCAATTGCTTCCCCCAATGGAGATCACCATCGCCATCGTCGTATAGGCTTGCTGTAATATAGTTCCTTCTGGCGCGTCTGAACTAGGACCGAAACTAACTGAGGAGCTTGTAATAGTGCCATTTCAGCCCTTCCAAATGACATCATTTTGATCAGAGACGGTACCAGCCGATCAAACTCGAAGAAGGCGTTCATGAAATCGGGATGCTGTGTTAATAGCTTCGATCCAAAAAGAGCTTCTATCTCAGAGGCGCTAACTGTGTTCTGGTTAAAGGTCCAAAAATCTTCCATCTCAACCCAGTCGTCCGACATGAATTCTTATATGGTAACACAATAGAAAAGCCCTTCGAGTAGCAAAGTTATTGAATCGACAGGTTGTAAAGCTGTCGATAGACGTTCAGTGGCAGTGGGTATTTAAACCTGTACGCAATGAATATTTGGCTACAGCTGCTATTGTCCGCTCTTCTGGTATTCTTGGTCAGCTTATTGAACAGGTGTTTTTAGTAGCTGGATCTGTATTTGATGAGACGTCATAAGATGGAGAATTCTTATACTGCTTCCTAGGGTCTCCCATCTCAAGGCTCCTAGATAATCTTAGCACTGCTGCTAAGCTGGCCGAATGCGGCTTTGCGCAGCGGCTTACTCCTACAAGAAGTCATAGCTAACACCAAGGCGTGCATGTATATTCCCCGCAATACTTGCCTAAAAGATGAATGGATGATGTCGACAAATAGACGCCCAGGTTTCAAGTAATGAAACCCACCATAACTTCTCCTGCATAATGCTGGTACATCGTGCCACTTACGCCGCCATGGCCCACTCTAACCATGCACCAATGATACGTAAATCTGAACTTATCTGCACACCATGTTAAGGATTCGGAAGGATGGGAGCGAGACTCAAGCTAGTGTGTTTAAACTGAGATGTCAGCAAACTCCGTTGAATGCTCTAGCGAAGGGCTCGTAAATCTTTTAAGATTATCCAGTCCCCAAAGTTTATATGTTAAGACTAAAACCAACTGCATTATTCTACCAAAATATCAGGCTGTTAGTTTAACATAAGAATATGAACAACTTCGACGCTACGAAGGTTCCCCTTGGGGCACCTCCAAACGGGCAACAGAGCAATCTAGTTGATGCCGAATCGCGGGCTTGGATCCCTCGACTGGCTATCTATACTACTTTTCCTGTGGCCATCTGCTTCGTTTTGATGAGAATATCTGTTCGCGTTCGACTAAAGCATGTAGTGAGTTGGGATGATTGTAAGTAATTACGGCGCATAATCCTTGCTGCCGTTATTCTAATTGTTACCAGATTTCTGCTTGCTTGCTGTTGTAAGCTACCTCCTATTCGCCCCATCAGGTTATTACATGAAATATTCTTCATAAAATTTCAAATAAACAGTTTTTGCTTGAATATTTCTGATGGATTAGTGCAGTGCACGAGCGCGGGACTATGTGGGATTATGATGGCACAACGCAAGTACTCCTTCGTTGACTCTAAGATGGCACTATCTTACTATGGATCAGTACTCGACGATACATATGGGCGTCACTTTTGGAACGTGTCGTTTGCAACAGCTACACCCGCACTTCTAAAGGTAAGAGCACATTTTGTCTTACGAAGAACTCTATAAGTATACCTACTAACAGCGGCTGGCTAGCAAACTGTCGCCATAACGTCAGCTTACGATATCTCAATTGCACTAACCAAACTTTCTCTCCTGACTCTATTCCTGCGTATTTTTTCTCCATCGCGCCGGAGTAAAATTATGATCTGGTTTGGTATAGCTTTTATCGTAGTATCTTATGCCACGCTGCTTGCGGTGTGGATAGCTTATAGCGTCCCTGGTCCAAACGATTCAGGTTGGGGCGATCCAGCATTCTTTACAAGAGTTGGCCAGAAAACGCCAGGAATTAGCGTCGCATTCGGTGTCTTGGGCATTGTAAGCGATTTCTACGTCATCTCGATACCTCTTACTGCGATATCCACCCTCAATTTGTCCAGTGGCAAAAAGATTGGTGTGTCAGCACTCTTCGCAACAGGCTTGCTGTATGTATTTTCCTCTACCCTAACAACCCCCTTTATTGTCCAATAACTGTAATTAAGACTTCTGACTATATCCAGTGCCTGTGCTTTTTGCGTCGCTGGTATGCCTCCGCGACTTGACAACTACCGAGCGACCGTTGTTGATGGTGCTCCTGATCCCCTTTGGCTGTCGATGCCGTCCTACGGCTTAGCGTGCGTCCCGAATACTTTCAAGTTTTGTTCTACTCCTGACGTCATGTTGTAGAGTTGCCGAGATAAACCTTGGAATCGTTTGTGCTTCTGTTCCTGTCCTCGTCCCTATGCTTAAAGGGGTGACTGCGCGGTTGTCACCTATCGCGTTGACTTGGAGGCGGTACAAGATGAAAGCATCATCCGCATTATCAGGTTCCACTGATCCAGAACCGCCCAAAGAAAGTTTGCAGAAAGCTCCACAACACAGTGGCAGAGCTGTGTTACCCTTCACTCGCGGCTCACGAGTTCCACGCACAACGTCAAATGGCAAAATAATGGTAACGCACGCAACCGAGATACGTATGGCGCCTTACCCAGAGTTGCGCTCGGTTGACATGGACTATCATACTTACCTAGGTACTATACCACACGGTTCGCACACAGCACGAGCTCAGGGAGGTTCGTAGTAAGGTATTAGGACCGCAGCTATTGCTAGACAGGCCACGTGTGAATGCACTTGTCATTCTGCAACTCCCGTAAATATCACACCTCACAGTTTTTGAGCTACTAAAATGCTTAGTAGATGATGGAATCTTTCCTCCGCGGAGGCACAATGATCACATGTTACTTTATATTAGAAAACTACATGTTAAATGATATATATGGATGGAGACTCAATTTTCAATATGGTGGATCATATCACCACGCAGATCTAACTTTATACTTAGGTTGAAGCTGTATTTCATTGGCGAACCGTTCATTCTCACAGAGTATTCTGTAATTAAGCGTTGATAGCACAGCCTACTATGCTCTAGCTACATTGATTCCCCCATGCTGAAAGTTCATATCTACGTTTGTCCTCAAGGCAGATCGCTTTGCTTGCAAACATCCCCAATCGTCAGAAAGCAGAAAATTCGTCAGGATACGTTACTGGCTTCATAGCTGGAAAAAGCTTTAGGGACACTCGAGAATTCATTGTTCGCGTTTGCAACAAAGAAACCGCTCAATTCACCAAGCGGTGTAGGGATGCGGAGAACAATTCGCTACCGTAGTACCACATAATTAACACAGTTACATTTCTCAAAAAATCCCTCATCTCACTGAGCTTCGCACTTAGATTTTCGTTCCATTTTTTGGCCGGGGGCTCTAAATGGGGAGCCGCGTCGCAGGATGCACAAGTCCTAATTAGGACGACATGTTTTTTGTACCCTGCCCAATAATGGCAAAAGTCCCTCAGTGAGCCGAGCACCCCGCCCTTGCGTTACGTTTAAGGCTGTACAATGTGCAATGCCACCATTTAGTGTGGAGTTTACCCCGTGCCCTCAGCCTCCTCGAACGGCACGCAAGCATTCGTTTATATTGCGTGGCCTACTGTCTCTCGCAGCTGTGCTCGGGCCAGCCACCGCTTTGTTATTAACTTATACTCTAGAGGGTAGCTCGTCGACCAGTTTCTCAAATCAACACAGCATTCAATGGTCATGATGAATGTTCCTACGTTTGGCTCTCTTCAAGCAATGTTGCTTGCCTCGCTGCTCCTTGCCGGGGCATACTTGTACAGCAAACTGTACTACCTACGTATTACCCAGAATGCTCATATCCCTCAGCTTCCTTCATCCCTGCTTTGGGGCCATCTCTTACTATTTGACAAATTCACCAAGCAGGGTGTTGTTGATCGTCATCCAGGTACATTTATTTACGGCATACTAATGATTCAAACGACGAACTAATTCGATTAGATGCTATATTTAGTGAGATGCACGAAAGAATTGGCAAACCGCCCATCATGCTCCTCGACAACTGGCCCATCGTCCCTCCTATGGTTATCGTTGCTAATCATGAAGTCGCCGAGCAGATATCTCGTCCTACCAGTATCTTCCCGTATAGTGTAATTAAATCGCCATCAGCAAACCGTATTGTGGACTTGATTGGACCGAACTCTATTCTACTTAAACAGATAGATCTCCTCTTGACCTAAAGATATAGTTATAATAGCTAATATAGTCTTGCACAAGAACGAGAAATGGAAAGATGTTCGCAAGAGGTTTAATCCTGGATTCGCGCCGCATCATTTGATGACACTTTTACCTGTTATTCTTCAAAAGGCCCAGACATATCTAAAAATTCTTGACCACTTTGCCGATGAAGGACGGAGCTTCTCGCTAGATCAGCATACAACAAACCTTACGTTTGATATAATCGGGGCTGTGACTATGGGTGAAGAAATGAATGCACAACAATTGGATCCAAGACAACAAGGAGAGCTTGTTGGCATGTTCAAAGAACTTATTAAGAGTGAGTAATTTTATTTTGTTGAGAAATGTCCAAAGCTAATACTAATACTAATACTTAATGAACCATAGCATTCGCAGACGACAAACTTCAACTCCCCTGGTGGCTAATACCGCGGATTTATCTTAAACGTCGACGGCTTGGACGTCTTATTGCTAACAAGCTAAAGACGATTGTTCAAAGCAATTTTCAGAGAGTCCGAGAAGAATTCAACGCCACTCCATCTCGAAGCATTCTAGCGCTCAGCCTCCAGGATATGCAAGCGTTAACGCCCGAAATTTTAGCTGAAACGTGCGATCAGCTAAAAACATTCCTCTTTGCAGGACACGATTCCACGAGTAGCCTTATTTGCTGGGCGATCTACGAACTCTCTAGGACACCTCACGCTTTACAAGCCGTTCGGGATGAGTTAGACGAGATCTTTGGCCGTGAAACTACACGTGATCCAACAGCAATCTGCCAGAAGCTGCTTGCACAAGGGGGCGATGAGCTTATCCGGAAAATGACGTATATATCTGCTGTTCTTAAAGAGTGTCTAAGACTTTACCCTCCGGCCGGCTCTGTTCGCGTCTTAAACCCAGGCACTGGACTAGTCGTAAAGACGTCCCAAGGCGATTATAACCTTGATGGAAACTGGATTTACATTAACCACTATATAATTCACCGAGACCAAGACGTTTATGGGGATACGGCAAACGACTTTGTGCCTGAACGCTGGCTAACAGGCGACAGCCTACCGCCGAGTGTATGGAGGCCATTCGAGAGAGGACCCAGAAATTGCATCGGGCAGGAACTGGCAAATATTGAAGCGCGCGCCATTATTGCCCTCCTCGCTCATCGTTACACTTTTGAGAAAGTAGGCCTTGGCGAGTTGGACTTGGACAAAGCCGGTCAGCCAGTCATGAATGACAAAGGCCAGTTTGCGACGAAATCGAAGCTATACTTGGTAAGAACAATCTCGCCGCTTAGCAGTTAAACATCTTTTAACTAAACTCTACAATAGACTATTCAAATAACTGGAAAGCCGGTTGATGGAATGATGCTAAAAGTGCGCCGAACGTCGCCGTAGTGTTGAGATTAGAGTGGCACCTTCGGAAATGACCGATGCCTCGTATTAGCTAGATTCGTACGATAGTGGAAGAAGGTGGCGCGATGCCAAGGAATGTGGGCCTAAGGACACTAAATTCTGTCACACAAAAAATGGCGTAGCCAGAGGCCACTTTTAATGTGTAGTTATGACCCTTAAATAGGCTCATATTTTCCTATGACAAATTCAAGGGAATATTCCGGTCGCTGAAGTACTATATAGAAGGGTCACGATGCCCTTCTGTTGGAATCTCCGCCAAGCACACAATAAGAGCATGGATATCGTCACGTGGTCACCTTTCGGCCACCCTATTTATACGGGTATCGTAGGCATCATATCTTGACTTATTCTTCCTCTCTTAGATAGACTTGACTTATTGAATATATTCTATTTTGAAGCAGTTGATCTAGATCATCTGTTGCACACCCTGTGCAACCCACACCTTCAGAGAGCATCTATCAAGTCAGATCATCATCTATCAATATCACTGCTCACACTCTTCAACACCGTCAAATTCGTCTGGGTGACATTGTTGGAATCCCTCCGTCAAGCACAATAGGAAGCACGGAGCAGGCCACGTGGTCTCCTTTTGGCCACGATATTTATACGACGATATTAGGGCTTCCACCTTGACTTATTTTCTTCTTCTTAGATAGACAGAGACTATTAAATATATAGCATTGCATTTTGACTGTTTGGTATCGATACTCTGCACAACACCCTGTGCAGCCCACAGATATTGTTATACACGCAGGAGACTTGAAATGGTCCACTCGAAACAAAGAAGGGCTACCTTATTGCAAGGTCGGCCACTGGGATACCCGTGGCACTTGAAATCCTAGCAAGATTATTGATGAGTTGCTTGGAGGCCATGAGGGACCTATAAGTCAGCCAATGTCAATCTGTACAACATTTATGACTCAACTAATAACGACTATTAGACTCGAGATATGGACTGCATGTGGAAATGCTAAAATATAGTGTGGCCTGTGTATCGTGTAATCGTGTGCGTATTGTCTTCCTCAAATTAGGTGCACTGCAGCCGGAAACAAAAATAAGATGATAAAAGTTGAAAAAAAAAAAAAAAAAAGGTCACATAGGATAATATTACAGTTACTAGCAGCATTAGTATTAGACAACAAGACCTTCGTCAGCAGCAGCATAGTCAACGGATCCGGAGCTTCCCTGCGCCTAGGGGTTTGATAAATTCGGCAGCATCAGGTTTTTGTTACCAGTATGCTTTCGTGAACATTTCGAGCAGAAGAAAGCATTAGTAAGATCCTGTCAGTGTGTCGCGTATTTATGGCTTGAGGAATTTTGTAATATACATGACGTATTCGCTCTACTTGATAATGTTTTCTTCGATAACCAAGAGGACACTGCCAGTTTGAGAAATGTGCCGTTACGTATACGGCCTCCTTGTTGTTAGTTCACAGAGAATCTCCGCAAAGAAAATTACGAAGCAAATATCGCGATGTAAAGCTGGTTCAGCACGCTATGTGTGTGAAGTGGCACCGAAAGTGGATTTTAGGGTAGCTTGGCAGCTTTTATCATGGTTTCATGTTAGCAGTGAGTAGGGATGGTGGCAGTCTATCAGCACACTCCTGAGCTTTAGGCTGCTGTAACTTGTTAATGAATTGCTAGAGAGCATGAGTTTTAGCATAACAAACCCCTCCAGCGAAAGAAACAGACATACTTGAGAAACAGTTGTGTAACGCGAAATTGTAGCGGCAGCGGGGAAGCATGCACGCGGACCAGACTTGATCCGCGCCGTTTTGTCGCAGTCGCAAAGGACGAGAGCATGTGCATGCATTTAGCAGATCCTAGTTTTGCTCTCTCCGTCCATTATCAACCCCGGTCAAAATAGTACTAGTCGCGATGAACACCTCAGCCTGGTTCCGAGTGGACGGTATGGTAGCCGTTGTCACAGGGGGTGGCACCGGTAAGAGCGCGCATCTGAGAGTTGAGACCCATTGACGAGGCAAGCGGCTGACTGACCCTCTCTAGGCATAGGCCTGATGCTGGCCAAGGCGCTCGTTGGGGGTGGAGCAGGTAAGGTCTACATTCTTGGCAGACGCACCGAAATCCTAGACGCTGCCGTCGCTGAGCACCCGGGCTTTCTCGTCCCAATCCTCTGCGACGTGACATCCAAAGAGTCGCTCCAATCTGCCGTGGACGTGGTTAAGAAGGATACCGGCCACGTCAACTTGGTGGTCGCAAACGCGGGCGCTTTGGGGCCGACCAAGCGACTTGATGATACTTTAAGCATCGAGGAGCTCCGCAAAAGTATGTTTGAAGACGTATCGATGGAGCACTTCACCGAGACTTTGGATGTCAACGTAACCGGCGCCTACTTCACTATGCTGGCATTTCTGGAGTTGCTGGACGCTGGGAACAAGAAGGCTTTGCAGGGAGGCTTTGGGGCTCCCTCCTTACAGGACGGAGACGACGCAAATGTGCCCGCAATCCAGAGCCAGGTTATTTTCATGAGCAGTGTGGGTGGCTACAGCCGCGATGGACTCTCACCACCGGCGTACTCGGCCAGTAAATCGGCTCTTACTCACCTGGCCAAGCACGCGAGCTCGAACCTGAGTAAATATGAAATTCGCGTCAACGTTTTGGCCCCGGGATGTAAGTTGAGAAATCAAAAACACTGGCTCATGAACGCTCTGTGTTGATCTCTGCTAAGAGTCTAGCAGTGTTTCCATCTCTGCTTGCGAGCGGCATGACTGTCGGGAGAGATCCAGCAGCGGAAATCCACGGGGACAGAATGTATATTCCGGCTCGGAAATTTGGAGGTATGAAGGAAATGGGAGGCACGATACTTTATCTTGCCAGCCAAGCAGGATCATACTGCAACGGGCTTGTCTTGCTTCTTGATGGAGGAAGATTGTCTGTGATGCTCTCTGAATATTGAGCATCTTGGATGGAAGGGATAGGAAGAGTGGCTTGTGCATCGTAGATAACTTGTTCCGCAACGAAAGAAAGTTACGGACCATTATCAGCAGATCAAGATACTCGCATGATGTTTTGAACTCGCAAACGATCTGTAGAAACAGTTTATCTTTTGCTTAGTGCGTGAGTGTGAAAAAATAAAAAAATAAAATTGTAGCCAGCCTGTGCGTGAACATCACTATTCATAATTTGTGCTCACTAGTGCATTCCTTTAATAAATAGACTACACAAAAGAAACTGAAATCCATTACATACTACTTCATAATACTCTACATAGGGTCTTATTCCTCCTCCTTCTAGTCATTACACGTCTAATGCAGGAACTGTAAAAAAAACTACCTTGAAAAGAATCGATCATTTATTGAGGAATCCTGTGGCCTTCCAAGACCGAATGTATCGGCGTGCGACCTCGAGAGGCACGGGACCTTGTGCCGCCAATGTCGGCGAATGTGCTCTTGCCTTGGTTGTATCCAAAACGACTCCGTTGCAAGACATCCGTTCAAAGTGCTTCTCAAAAAAATCTGTCAGTCTCCGCGCTGGATTCTCCACATCCTTATCCAGAGGCGATCGACGGACCCGGCGAATCCATTCAGAAAATGGCACAATATTCACCTTTGGTATTTTCAATTCCTCTGTAAACATGGATACCATGTCACTCCAAGACTGCCCAACCGGATTTTCGATGTGATAGATCGGGTCGCCTCCCTGCCCGTCGCTACCAAGAGCTAATTCGGCCATCGTTCCGGCTACCGTATCAACCGGTACCCACTGTACCCTACCTTTAAGTGCGGGAAACGCCCGGAGAGCCTGCGCTGATCGCACCAAGAACGGGAAATGCTCAAAAGGGTTCCATACGCCGCTCACAGCTGACCCAGCAATCTGGCCCGGCCGGACCACCATGGCTCGGAAGCGGTCTTGATGTCGATGGAGCGTCTCATCTAAAAGCCGTTCGCAGACCCATTTGGCCTCACTATATCCGTTCTGTAGGACGGAGTCGAGTGGCACTCTTTCTTCCAGCACCAAGGTCTGGTCCGGTGGAGGCTGGCCAACGACACCAATGGATGAGACCAATTGGAAGCAAACCCGTGGTGGCCGTACTGCAAGACTACCAACTTGGCTAGAAGACGACAGGGCGATGTCAGCAGCAAGATCGAGGAGGCGTCGCAGGGATTGAAACTGAGGTTCAAAAGCAGCCAGCGGACGTGTGGCGCTCATTGGCCACGCGTTATGGATGATGTGTGTTACAGTCTGAACAAGATGCGCATATTCGGCCGATGACAGGCCGAGGTGCGGCTCTCTGGTGTCTGATGCGAACACTTGCAACTTTGATAAAGCCGCCGACGATAAGCTGATTCCGCGGGATGAAAGAGCTTCTTGCTGGCGGCGAAGGGGCGGCGACGACGAGTGGCTATTGGCTTTGCGATTTAGACAGACGACGCCAGCGACGGTCGGATCTTCGGCGAATCGGGCAACTAGGTGGGATCCTAAGCTGCCAGTTCCACCCGTGATAATGAACACTGGAGCTCTACACTTGTTTACGCCTTCCGTTGGCAGGTTTGACACCGACATTGATGCCATGAAGTCGGAGGAGTACCGCGCCACATAGCTGTTGGCGTTAATCCGTCGTGTTTCTTTTTGGGTACATCTATGTCCTGTGGCATCAGACGCTGGCTGTAGCCTCATATCAGGTTGCTTGTCCTTAAGATCACACGCAAGAGCCATGATAACTCTCTGGATACGATTCTCCGGCAAGCTGCCGTCTGTCCAGTCAACATGCCGGAAGCCTGCGCAACGCAGCGCAGTCTCCCACTGCTCTGCTGATACAATGGCATGTCGCCGGCCGTCGGCGAACCGCCACCAGCCTTCAAGCAAGCCGAAAACCAAGTTGACAAATGGGAGACTTTCCGTCATTTCGGTGAGAAGGAGTATGCCGTCCGGACGAAGCGTGGCGCACATGTTGGAAGCAGACTCGGCAAGGTTGGCGGTGGCGTGCACAGCGTTGCTTGCAATAACAACGTGCTGATTGGCCTGGAGAGCTGCGGTCGGAGGCTTCTCGATGTCGTGAACGAGAAATCGCATGAACGGATATCGTTTTGCAAACGTTCGCCGTGCTTGCGCTACCATCGACGGTGAGAGATCGGTAATTGTATACTCGACAGGCACGTTCAGGCTGGAAAGTATTGGGGCAATCACTTGGGTTGTGCCGCCAGTACCAGCACCCATCTCCACGATGCGGAATGGGCCATGAAAGTCGGGAGGCAGCGTTTTTATGACCATGAAGATTAAGTCTCGAACCTGCTCGTAGAATAAGCGGTTGAATGGGAGGTCACAGTAGAGTCCTCGAACAAGATCCCGCCCCTCAGATCCTCTGAATAAAATGTGAATGCCGTCTTTTTTGTTGCCAATTACATCCGCCAAGTTTTTTCCTGCGTAATACGTAAGTTTGTGAGATTCTGCCCACCCGTCACTAGTCCTCAACATTTCTTGTAAAATAGCTTCGCTTGTCTGACGAGGGACAGAATTGGCGGTGCGTGTCCTGCGCATGTCTTTATTGTCGGAATCAATCAGCCTTCCTTCCTTTTCCAAGAAGCTGTACATCCAGTTGACCAGGTGAGAGTGCTGTGGAGAATGTTCGATGGTCTCGATGAGCTGGCCAGGGCATGCCATTCGCAGAGGGCTCCCAAGTTGATCAAATGCCTCAACAACAAGCGCAACGCATAGCTTTGCTGAGCGAGCGAGAACGAACTCTTCGGTCTCGGCTAATCCAGCATCTTTGAGTCTCTGATCAGTAGATGCCTTCACTGTTGCAAATGCATCGAGGATGTCCAACTGGGACAGCTGCGATTCATCGCAATTGCTTATGGCTGAATCTATTCTGGGTTGAATCGGTTCTGAAACATCGCCACTATTCCCGTCAATGGGTGAAGAAGGGTCGCTGCTTGACGGTGTAGCCATGGTAATTTGGGTAATCGATCCAGAAGAAGAGCTGCCTTCGATATCGTCATCGATGCTAGGTTCCTGTAAGTCTACCTCCCGGTTGGATACGCCGATGATTGTCAATATATGTGCTGCAAAGTCACTGAATCTCGTGCTGGTTTCCAAAACAAGCTGCGACATGTTTATATGGCATTCGAAGACCTTCTCGATCTCACCAGCTAACTCCATACCCGCTAGTGAGTCGATTCCCAAGTCCGTAAGCTCAGACTCATCCTTGATTTCAGTTTTTTCAATGCCTGACACGGTTGCTACAACATCTCTGATCTTTGATTTCAGGATTTGACAGGGAGAAGGGGTTATTTGGGAGGATGTAACGTTTGCTGCCGTTTCCTTGCTGCTAAATTTGGTGGCCTTGTCTTCCATCTCTGTATGGCTGGCGACGATGACTGCAGAACTGTCCGTTAACCTTACCAATAATCTGCTCATTGACGACTTGGAAATTTTGTCGTATCTAATTCCTAGTAAAATCTCTACTAACCGACCATCAGAAGCATCAAAAACGAAAACATTAGTTGTGAAGGTCTTCTCAGACTCACGGCGATGCTTTGCCAAGACATGCCACGTCCTGTCTTCTGAGCAGCGCCTGCTGTCTCGAGCAAGCTCTGGTGAAGTGAGAACTGCATCACAGCCAGTAGCCAGAAACATGGCTGCTCCAACTGGCTCTGGATTTGCCATACAGTTCACCCACACACCAGCTACTTGGCTATAAGCGTCTTCAACGGGTAATTTACCCAGCCAGCTTCCGTAGCCGGAGATGTCATGAGCTTCAGCACCATTTACAACGCCTGCGGAATCATTCCCTCGACCAACCACTCGACGTACTCGGCGATATAGAGCCCCATAGTCAATCACGTCGGCAAGGGAACGGTAAATGCTGTAGCCTTGCAGACCGCTATCTATTCCATCGTCATCATGAAGTATTGAGACACACATGTCATGGGTGACAAACTCCCCATATTTTGCGAACTCATCAGCAGCTTCTCGAACAGAGCATAGTTCCAACATTCCTCGAACGCATACAGTCGTCTTGTTGCTATCGTCGGGCTGCTGTCCAAATGTTGTGGTCATAATCTTCCAGTGCCACTTTCGACGACTTGGGGCATCTTGGGCGGCGTCAAACTTTAGCCACGCCGTTTGGGAACTGTTAATGCATAGTGGCGCCTCGTTCCGCATTTCGCGAACAATTGGGTACAGGTCACGGCAAGTAGCACCATCATGAATACTATACAATGCCTGAATGGCCATGTTGTACTCGAGTGTTGCGGGGCATATAGGAGCAGTCTGAACCGCAACATGTGGTAGAACAAAGACCTTATATTCTTCAGCCTCGGTGTTGATCTTAAAGAGGGCGGAGCGTCTCTCTGCGTCTTCATATCCGGAGAAACTCCACAATTTACGTGAACGGTCATCATGGAGTTGTGAAAGGTCTCGAATTGCCGGCAGTAGCGGTTTCAGATCTAGCCAATGCCGACTTTTCTCAAACTGGTACGGTGGCAGCAGCAAGGTTCGATGATCAGAAGTAGCCCGTGGGCCGTAGTGAGGCCAAAAAGTCTGTTTTAGACCATCTTCCCACAAAGAAAGAGTTACAGCTGAGAGCTGTTCCAGCCCTTCACCGTTCGTCAGCCTAATTCCATGAAATCGACACTGAGAGTTCGACGATAGCGATCTACGGGCCATTGACGTAATCTTGGAGTTGGATCCAGCCTCGATCCAAATTGCCGAAGGGTAATCTTGTGCCAGCCTCTGGACGGCGTGATGAAAAAAGACTGGCATTCTCATGTGATTTGCCACAAAATTAGATCCCAGATCTGAGACTGCTGAAGCTGCCTCAGTTGCTCGTTCTACCCGAAGTTTTTCGCTGTGGAATATGAGGTCTGATCCGAGATGCTCCAAGCTCGGCAATAACGGATCGACAAGAGCGGAATGGAAGGCGTGAGAGACATCAAGTCTTTTACTCTTCAATGATGCGTATTTGACGCTGCTTGACAGTGTGAGAGCAACTTGATCCATTGCCGGTGACGATCCCGCAACGGTAAAGCTCTGTGGGCCGTTATAACAGGCAATGCTGGCGGGGCTGCTGTCCTGGCAAACTTGGTTCGATTCTTCAAGTAAGTGTTGCACCACCCGGAAATCTCCCTCTACTGCCATCATAGCTCCCCTATCTAGCGACCAATAGTCATTGATAATTTTGGCACGTTCTGCAACGAGTTTTATTCCATCACTGAGATCCAAGACCTGCGCAACACAGAGAGCAGTGATCTCGCCAAAGCTATGCCCTACTACCGCTGTCACATCTAGCCCGCAGACAATCCAGCTTCGGGCACACGAGTATTGGACAGAGAAGAGCATAGTCTGTAGATGTACTGGGTCCTGAATGGCTGTGCCCAAGAAGATTTTTGGGTAAATACTCTTTAATCCAAGTGACTGAATTATGCTGTCACAACTGTCTAGGTTGTGTCTTATAAGAGGCACGGCATCATATATTCTGCGGTCAAAGTCAATTAATCTGGAACTTTGACCCCCAAAGCACAGTATGACCGGCCGAGTCGGTTTCACATGGATTACCTTCTGCGGAGTGACTGTGGAGAGCTGGTAGACTAAATCATCCATTGTGTTGCAGCGCAGGAGGAAAGCGTATGGTAGTGTGCGGTTCGATTGCCGGCTCAAGTTAAACGATACGTCGACCAATGAAATAGCTTCTCTCTTTTTTTGGGCGTCGCTCGTAAGAAATGCAACGAGCTTGGCAGAGTAGGCTATGACACTGCGAATATCGAATCCAAAGATTCGAAAAGGAAGACTGGCATGGTCTGGCCACAATATCGATGATCTCGGTGACGTCGAAGGAGGCAGTGTGACAACCATAGCCGCGTTGGAGCCACTAGCTCCATAATTATTAATGAGTGCTGCCTTGTACTTTTCCCGCCATGGCTGCAGCTTAGTTAGGACTTCAACCATATCAGAAGCTGGTGACGCGTTCAGGCGATGGCTTAGTGTGCTATGGCTTGGTTGCGGCGGAATAAAGCTAGCTTGCATCATGAGGATAACCTTGATCAGTGAAACGACTCCTGAAGCACTTTCAGTGTGTCCAACTAATCCCTTGACAGACCCGAGGGAAATGGGCTTCTGCCTAATAGATCCTCCAAGGACCATACGGATAGCTTCATACTCTGCCGAATCTCCTACAGGTGTTCCAGTTCCCTGTTATTACATGTTTAGTTCCCGTTACTAAACGCCAGAGGGGTATTTGAATATGAAACGTACATGTGCCTCCACCAAGGAGATATCATGTGGCTCGAGCTCGGCTTGCTGAATCACGTCGCGAAACAGGTGGGAGAGAGACGGTGCATGCGGCACAAACATGGGGACAGAGTTGTCGTTTTGGTATACGGCCGTGCTGGCAAATATGAAATGTCAGTTAGCTCAAATAATCTCATAATAAGGATGACAAGTCATTAATGGATGATTCACAGAGCGCAATGCCCTGCTTTCAATCAGAACGCGCTGTCATGGAAAGGAAAACAAACCTGGCAATTCTTCCAAAAATCTGATTTCCGTCGACAAGAGCAGAAGGCATCGACTTAAGAAAGACACAAGAAATACCCTCTCCTCGACAGTATCCATCTGCCCCTTCATCAAAGGGTTTACATTGCCCTGTAGGGCTGAGAAACCGAGCGCCGGCCAAGTTTTGGAACCACGTCTCCTTTCCAAGCAGGTTGACCCCTCCGGCCAGCGCAGCACTGCATTCACCAGAACGTATGGCACGTACTGCGGAATGAATGGCCACTGCTGATCCCGAACATGCTGTATCAAAAGTCATCGATGGGCCTGTCCACCCGAAGAAGTGCGATATACGGCCGGAAATGAACCCGCGCAAAAGCCCAGTTACGGTGAAGGCGCCAGCGGGGTGGCACGCAGCGTTGTCATCATAGTCAGTCGCGCATACACCCAAATAGACGCCGATGTGCTTGTTGACCTGCAACTCAGTCGTTGAATGGGCCTCTGAACTGTAGTACCCAGACTGCTCAACTGCTTGGTACGCTGCTTCAAGCAACAGGCGCTGTTGCGGATCCATTGCGGAGCTTTCACGTGGACTCCTACGGAAGAACTTATGGTCAAAGGAATCAGCGTCGCGGACAAAGTTGCCGTACCATTTTGTCGTCTCAGGTATGCCAGAGTTTCGCCGGGGGCTGTATCCGCAAGGCACTCGTTCTCTGGGTACTTGTACATGTTGGGATATTCCATCACGAAGAATAGATTCATATTCTATGGGGTCGTCGGCACCGGCAACTTTAATTGACATGCCCACGATGGCAATATCGCAGTCATCAGCCGGTCTATGGAGTTGCGTACGGCCATTTGACAATGAGGGAGTAGCTTGTGAAGCAGGGAAGGGAGCGGCTGTGCCACGATCAACTTCTCCTTCATGAAAGATTGACTCATCATTGATGAATTGCTTCATGTCAATTTTCTCCTCTAATTGAGGAAAATGCTTGATCGACAATCGTAGACTGCGTACAAGAGACGGAGGTACTCCAGGACCGGTCGACAAAGACACAAGTCGCCTTTTTGCGCTGTCTGGATTCTTGATATTTTCTATGGCAGTCGACAGAGTATTGTACCAGTCACACTGTTGCCCAAGAAGCTCTGTCAATGCAA
This sequence comes from Conoideocrella luteorostrata, assembly GCA_032433595.1. NCBI lineage: Eukaryota > Fungi > Ascomycota > Sordariomycetes > Hypocreales > Clavicipitaceae > Conoideocrella > Conoideocrella luteorostrata. The sequence continues at coordinate 19,090 of JASWJB010000352.1, forward strand.
TTACGTGGAGCGACCCTGTTTGAACGGCTCGTCCACGGCCAGAGTTGGCATGAGTTGGTAGCAGCAGCCTCTCAGCGGTTGGCAATGAAAGAAGTTCCCGCTGCTCATCGCAAATTTGGATCAATTCTTCGATGTAGTGATGATTCTCTGCATCTGAGTGGAAACGGCCGCGCAGCTGCATCGGAGTAGCCGTGATTCCAGCCTGTTTAAGCTCTGTCAACAAGCTTGGAGCCATGAGTTGAGACACTGTGACGGTGGCCCGGTTTTCATCAAACCACACTGAAACATACGCATCATCGACATAGTGAGACACTATTGCTTCCAGCTGGACTTTACCCTCTCTTCCCCCTTGCCAGGCCGTCCCATATGACTGGGCGCGGCCATTGCAATGAGTTGCGTCGGAAGCATCTATCACCATTCCAGTCAACGCAGCCAAACAAATGGCAACAGCAGCATTATGATTCCACTCCTCAGCGTTACCGGCACTTGCAGTAGCAAATACAGCCAGCAATCCAGTGCAAAATCCGAGAAGAACCGTTTTGGAGTCGCCATATATTGGATTGGCGGAGTTGGTGTCAATAAACATGGTGTGAGGGTCGAGCTCGTTGGGATAGCGAGCATGAACATAGCGCCGATATTGTATCAGCTGCAGGATGGTAGTCAGAGGTGCAAGAAGTGTATTTGGTAAACCATCGCTCCAATCGTCAAGAGCCCTTGACGTCGGCGGCGTTTCCGTCAGCCATGTTTGGAGCTGTGCTAGCAGCCAGTCACCAGGTATGGAGCGTAGATTCGGAATCTTGGCTAAGGCTCTTGGCCAAATTGAAGGAAGACTCGCAAGTGCATCAACGGCCCAGGTCTCATGTCTTATCGCAGAGTTTATATGTGTGATGGATTCGCTGCTGAAGCTCGCAACTTGTGGCCCAAACAGGAGGATGTCGGGTCCCAAATTCTTCGAGAGGCTACCCATGTTCGGTCTTATGCCAAGGTAAGCTTGGCTGCAAAAGTTTTCTTCTTCTCTTTGTTTTTTTCTACGAAAATAAAAATACAACTGCAAAAAATAGGTATGGTCATTCGGCGGGTTGTATCTTAGACGAGTATCTAGCAAAGGAGCCTTAATTCTCCGAGAGGAGCGGGAATCTTTTTCCCGTAACTTGAGCATCACCAGCTTACACTTGTCCTAACCAATTATGCTAATTGCCAAAACACGAGGGTCCCCCCCCCCCCCTCCCCCCCTCGGGGGTTAGTACCTAGTACCTCTATGCCGTCCTGGGTACTTCTGTATAAGCAGCTGCCGTCCTGCTTACGACCTAAACATAACTAGTCCGTATGGAGCACAGTGGAGAGTGATCACAGTGAGAGCCGGGCGGAGGACGCTAGTGTTGGGGGCGGCGGCATGATTATTTGCTTTAAACCCCTTGCTGGCTTCTACGGGAGATTTGGGCTAACCAATATAGCGGCTATTTTTGCAGATCCAAGGCTAACTTCGGAGCATGCCCAGAAAGGAACTTGCCGAAGGTTGCCATCTCAAAGCAGGCTTCGATACAATCATGATAACAACTTACGTCAATAAAGGCAGTTATGGATCATATGGCTCGGTGGCACGGTATCTTGACCTTCATTACTGTCTATTCACGAGGAGCAGCTATTTTTACACCGTATCCATGTCTGGATACAGTCAAGATAGAATATTGGTCAGACCTGTCTAATTTTATTTGATCCCATAGTATTATTCCTAATCATCCGTTGTGGAAGGATTCTGTGGCTTGATCTAGTCTTCTATTATTGATCGCTGCCAAGACCGTGGTTTGCACCTAGTCCGGTAGTTAGGGTACGCGCTAGATTCGACAATGTTGTTGCAGTCAGGAAGGAGGCTTTCCATAGCTCCTAGGGAATATCAGGCTCATGGCTGCCCGATAGGTTTAACTGTAATTCCACATAATTCTGGGCGACAGCTTATTGGTACATTTAATGCAGATACCAAAAAAAATACGCATGTGTTGCAGCGCGCGTGGTCAAGCGGCCTATGAAGCATGCCCGAAATACTTTAAATACAACGCGCACTAAGAAAGTCGTAGCTGGCGCTGGCGTTAAACGATCGATAAAGAGGAAAAGGCTGGAAATACTATCACTGTCTCATGCCTGTATGAGCCATTTTTGGGCGAATGAAGCATCGCCATTGGGGCTTTAACCATCTTCGTGGCTGATGTTCTCTTGATGACACTACCCGGCGTACTGCAACCTCTCTTGATACCTCTTTCTCGTCTCTTCTACCATTGCATCAACGCTATAATCTGAGATGATCTTCTGCCGCGACTCAAGCTCCCTTTGCAGTTTGAATGGATCATCACCGCAATCAGGCCGCATCCACTCGTAGATATCGCCCGTCTCCCTAGAACTGTGTACGAGCCATTGTGTTCTCGCATATCTGACATCCTCAAATGCCTTCAATGCAGACACGAGGCGCTCCTTCTGGCTTCTCTCTGGCACGTTTGTTACCGACTTCTCTTCTGTCGCAAGGGCCAGGGCGGTAGCCAGCGCGAGGGCGTCTTCCATGCCCATGCCGGCGCCTGCTCCGTGGTGCGGCGAGCTCGCGTGTGCTGCGTCACCCGCGAGACAGACCCGGCATTTAGCATACACGGGAGCGGGATGGTCCGCTGTGTCGAAAATGCCCCAAGTTGTGAGCGATTCCGGCAGATGGGCGATGAGGGCTTGGATCTCAGGGCGCCAGCCCGCAAGGCGCTCCTCGAGCTGGGCTTTAGCACCCACGCGGGTCATCTGGGGCACCAGAATATGACTGTCATCGCCGTCATGAGCCCAAGGCTTGTCTTGATTCAGAAAGATGACCATGTTCAGGAGGGTATGTTGCGCCACGGGGTAGCTGAGAACATGAGCACCGGGTCCCATGTGCATGCAGTGATTGTGCGGTTTGGACGAGCCCAAGGCGGCCTCCGCGTCCGCCATAGGAATAATGGCGCGATAGCAGGTCTTGTGAGAGAAAGACGGGATGCTGGCTTGCGGATGACTCAACGCGAGGAGCTGCTGGCGGACGCGAGAGCGAACACCGTCACAACCGACGAGTACGTGTGCCATGGCCGTAGTACCGTCAGCGAATTGAAGCACCACTGGTGATTCGGAGGAAGGCTCGTCTTGATAACTGACCAGTTCTTTGTTGAAATGCATACTGTCTTCCGGCAGGGATCGTGACATGTCCTGCAGGAGCTGGGAGCGCAGACAGCTCCACCAATCCATTCCATTGTTGGGCATCTGAAACAGCAGTTTGCCTTCTGAGTTTGCGGCATCACGGCTGTCCTTGTCGTGATGATATCCGTCCCAGTAGTTGTCCATTGCAGACAGGTTGTAGTTCGCTACCCTTCTCAGTGACGCCATCACGACTGGGCTCAGCAAGGTTATGCTCTTGCGAGCGACGCCGGTAAATGCGAATCCAACGCCAATCTCGGAAACTTGCCCGGCCCTCTCGTAGACGTCCACGCGCACTCCGCGTTGGATGAGACCCAGGGCCAATGCGATGCCTACGATGCCACCGCCGACAATAGCCACTGTTATGTTAGACGTGTTGTCATCACGCTCGGCTTCAATACCACCACCATTTGCCTGGCAAGCAATCTCTGGTGATCCGCCGCTGTGTTGCTGCCCATCGGGAGTCGTCTCTGTACTGTTTACCATTGTTGGAGCACTGTAGAATATAGAGGAGCGTGCTCACCGCTTCAGAACCAGCGTCCTTGTGGAGGCCGAGTGTGAAAGCGTTTTTAATATTGTGAAGTTGCCGGCACTCCGCATTGCGCATCATGAACTGGTTTTCCCTCCAATGTATGAATGTCTGATCGCCTGGACGGCTCAATATTGGGCCGAAGAGAGAAAGGGAATGGCTAGGGGGTGGGGGGCATCAGCGACCATTCGATGGACGCGCATCACAGCGCCTTGATCCTTCGGAGTACGCGGCTTAGATAGGGCCATTTCACGACTAGTTAGGTACTTACGGAAAACAATACCATGTGCTTGAGTTGAGTTATGCAAGTGTTCCAACCAGCGTCGCATCTGGGGGAGTGGAGGTGGGGGGTCCCTTTACGCACCTCAATAAGCCCAGGAGCAATCCAGCAAACTCCACCACCTCCCCCCCCCCCTCCCTCCTCCCAGATAGGGTTGGTTTGGCATCTACCTGGCCAAGTTTCGTTATAGCTCCATGCAAGTACCCTAATATTAAATAAGCAGCAACGGGCAATTTCTACAAAAATTGGCAATAATAGTTTAAATGTCTCAGGAATCATGTTTAGAACCCAAAGACGATGCTAGAAGTGATCGGTATTCTCGAAAATAGATCGCGTTAATAAAACAAACTATAAATTCACAGCTGAATCAATTTCTAGCTAAAATTCAAGGACAAGAAGAGGCATAACTCCTCGTGAAATTAGCCATAAACCCAGGACCATTGTTACTAATTAAATGAACCGTAGCCATTTAAGCCTTTTGGTTATGGCAGAGGCTTTCCCCGTGTTACGTTGCGGGTAATACAGCCAGACCACTCGTATGACTCATTAAGCACACTCGACAGAAACTGCAGAGCTGCCGGCTTGCTGTTCTCAATCTCGGCCACGTGCTCGCCCACCGTGTTCCTCTCAAACGTAATGTCAGCCCCAGTGTCGCAGAATTTTTTTACAGTAACATCCGTCCGCGTCACAGGGCAGTACTCATCACCAATCGCCTTGTACAAGAACAGAGGCATACTGGGTGCGTTTCTGTTGCCTACATCTGCCTGCGTCTTGTACAGATGTTGAAGTATGGGTTCTTGTAGGTCAGCCTCGCCGCCCTTGAAGTAAGCGAACATGTCCTTGCCTGCGAACATGACGGCCGTGTCGGCAGCGTTGATGTCCAGCACGGAGAGAAAGCGCGCCCTGGTCTCCGGCACCAGTCGGCTCTCAAGATACTCCCTTGCGTCAGGAAACTGCGCTGTCAGCCCGAGCAAAAGCGCCGCGATAGTTCCCGCGATGGGACTCTTGTTAGCGAGGCTAAAGTTTGCGGCGATGTTATCGACCAAACCACCCAGCGCCACACCGCCAATGTTGAGCTCGGGTGCGTACTGTTGCTGCATCTGAGCGGCGGCCATAGTGCCGATGCTTCCGCCGCTGTACGCCCATAAACCAATGTTGAACTGCCCCGTGCTCGTGAAGCTTGCCAAGTTTAAGACGGCGCGTAATGAGTCCAGCGTCGCACGGCCTCCTTGGTCGCTCGCGCCAAAGGCGGCACTGGGTCCCCAGTAGTCGGGAGCGTTGACAACCCAGCCTCTGGAAAGCAGTTCGATAACGACCGCGTCGGACGACTTGAGGCCAAGCGCCTCATTCTCCTGGGCCATCCTCCAGTACAGGCCAATGGATGGACTTGAGTCGAGATTGGCGGAATTGTAGGCGAATTGATAGGACACCAGAGCAGCGTTTCCCGAGGGCGAGAAATAAAAGGACCGTGGAAGAAACAGGGTGGTTACGGCCCATGATGGCCGTTTTCGTGCGTCAGTCGTGCGATACAATATGTTGATGGCGGCCGCAGCGGTACCGATAACCTTGGTGAGATTGCCTGGCGCCTGGCGTATCCGAAGAACCTCACCGGGTTGTCGGTACTCAAAGCCATCCGGTGCTTTATACCACGGGTCTTGGCTGGGGGGCAACGGCTGGCATGCGTCGGCACCATCACGAAACTTGGCCCACTCCAAAGCCTGCCCTAAGGCGACGAGTCTAAACAGCAAACACAGAGGACGCATGGATTTGTCCCTGCACCAGAGAAGCAACGTGGAGAGAAAGGAAGGAAGAAAGACGCCGTTGGCGTCAACAGTCAACAGTAGCGCGCGGTCTTTTGGAGCTTGTGCTGCCAGCTACGTTCCTGATAGACTCCGGGCAGAGCTCACCTGAACCGTGCCATCTTGGATTGTGGAATCCTCGTCTACTTTAATATGCCCTGGTTCAAAGCTCCCGTCGGAATCACCGGCTCACGCGCTGAAGATGCGTCAAATACATGAAGCCAAGCTTTAGCAACCTTTGTTCGTTGAGCTCCTTGATGGGCTGCTCAGCATTCGGGCTCGTCCACGACTCGGACGTTCGTTTGCGCTTGGCGGGGGCAGTGGCGCTGCCGCTTCCCCCGCCAGTGATCCGCTGAACGGAGCATTGTATCCCTGCCACGTGCTAGCGGGGTTGTTCCTTACTAGTAGGATTCCTCCAGATTCTGACCCTGGCCTGGTTTGCTGTGGTTGATCTAGCATCAACTAGCGTCCGCCACGTTCAAAGTTGGACACCATGTGGCGCCCATAATATGTGGCCATCGCATGCGCGGAGGCCGTTTCTACGAGGGCTAAGGAGCTGAACATTTACTTCCGCGGGCTTGCTTTGAAGTCTATGGGCGGACTATTTACGCGTCATGAGTCTTGATTTGGTTTCATCATCGTAGCGGCCGGGTCTGCTTTTTGGTCGGTTGCCTGTTGTCACGTGTCCATCGTTCAAGAAGTCTGGTCATGGAGGAAATGAGCAATTCAATGCCATGTGCTTTTGCAAGTCAATCCGCGTTGCTGACACACTGCATGCCAGGATATGTCATGTAATGCAACGCTTTCAGAAGAATTGCAATGCCAGAATAGTGAATACAATTACACACAAAGTCGAACAAAGAGTCCGCCCGTTCGCTGCCAATATGCTGGGCATCCTCACTAGTGACGACGCTCTTGTCAGGAGCTGCAGCAAGAGTCAGCTTTCAATTAGCAACTCAACTTTATCAATAATCAACCAAGATTTTTTTTTTTTTTTCATTTAATTTAATTTAGTTTGCCCTGCTTGTATTTGTATACCACTCCGCACACATTATCTTTATCACAGCTTCGCGGAGTCAATCCGCCTTCCAAAGAGCTGCACGTAGCGGCTCCACTCCGCGTCCACAGCCAAGCCGTCTAATTCCGCTTTGGGCAAACACAGCAAGATCTGTATGTCGCCCATGTCATTGCAAGTGGAAGTGAAGTACATGCATCCCGGCATTTGAGCCCCTTCCGCTTTCCTCGCCATCTTGGCCTCACCCAGTTTGCCCATCCTAGCCGGCGGCCTATGTGCCCAGGGAAGCAGGGACGTTCCGCCAATGTCGGTTCGCGGGTTCGTCAGGCCCCCATATAGCAGTTTGGATTTGTCCGCAACACCGGCCATGAACGTGACATAACTTCGCACGCTCCATTCTGTCCTTGAGACCTCCAGATCGAGCCTCAGCTGGTGGGCGAGCTCTCCCAGCGGGCTGCTTGCCACCTTCCCGATAGGTAGACGCGTTGCCGCGTGAAGCATCATGTGTCCCAGATACTCAGGGCCCAATCCTACGGCTCGCCGTCCGTTGACGGCCCGCCCGAACTTTGAGACATGATTGGCGTCGACGCAGCCCAATGCGAGCCGCACGGCGCTGATACGTTGCCAGCAGAACGCCGTTAGTGCATCGTCGGTAGAAATTCGCGTGGACGACGAAGACGAGGACGCCGCCCTGTCTCCCCCGTCCGCCGTAGTGGCGCCAACAAGAGACGCCAACGACTTGGCTGCACGCTTCTTGATCTCAGCAGCCGCCAACCGCGACATCAAGAACATGCGCCACTCAGTTTGGGGCGGCGGTGGAAGCGGCCACGGGTCCGGCCGGAAGAGATGGTTGTAATCCTTGACCGGCTCACCAGGTGGCAGGAGCGGCAGCACACGAGCCCGGTCGAGATTAGCGATCCGGATATCTTGATTATTTATCTTGCCGCCACTCATCAACGTTGCCAAGTAGTCCCAAAGCTGCATGATGCCGATGCCATCGATCATGCTGTGGTGCGCAGACAAGACGATGAAGACGCCGCCGTCGATGAAAACCGCACGGACTGCCAAGACGGGAGCTAGGTCGAGACCGTGGCGTTCTGGCAGGCCGGGACATGGGACCAGATGCTTCGATTCGACTAGGCTTCCACAGGACGCAAGGAGCGACCGAAACGACGGGAAGAAGGCGCGCGCATCCACATGGTGCACCTTATTTGGAGGTGCTGAGTCTGGCCAGGGCTCAGAGGTAATGAAGCCCGAGTTCCCGGGCTGGGCGCCGCGCACGACCACATGGTGAGCGAGCCATGGTATCTTGCAATGAAGCTCGTCAAGTGATGCTTGAAGCTCGGCGACAATGGTCTGCGGGGACGTTGCCGGAGGAGTTGCAAAAAGATGCGCGCCATGTGAATAGCCGTTAAGTGACGGCAGTTGCGTGATGACATCTTGGTGAATAGGGTAGCTCTGGCAGCTGTCTGCTGCGGTGGGCACCATGTTTATCGCGTGATGATGATGTTATGCCCCCAAAAAAAGAAGAAAAACAGGGGGCGGGGGACAGAAACCTAGCAGAAAATATGGCAACCATGCGGAAGCGAAGCTGACACCAAGAGACCAATACCCTGTACTCTTGTCAAGCGTTTTTGCTACGGTGCGGGAGCAAGCTGAATGCAGATTGGGATCCTGATGCTTCGTGTTGCTAAAACCGAGAAGGGTTCCACCACGATAAGTGATGAGTTCATGATACAAAGACCTGCGTGCCACACCTCGGCCCATGCGTACTAGAGAGGACACACGCGGTTATCACCTGCTTCGCTCCAAAATACAGGCCAATGGTAGAGAGTGTTTTAACATTCGAACGGTGATTGCTTCTTTGGCGGAGAAGTGTAAGAACGGCCCCCATGAGGCCAGGCCCTAGAGCATCCCTCTGGTGTCAGCATGGGGGCGTCAGCGATGCTGCGCTGCCTTTCATGCACGTAAGACGATAATGTGACGTAGGCAACGCCCCCAATTGGGGTCATAAAAGTTCGCATCACCGGCATGTACTCCGCATATCCGTCAGCCTAGTGACCACGTCTAATGCTACATGTTCATCAATGTAAGGAATATGGTGTGTTGTGTGCGTAATGACACTACGCTGAGATTGAGAGAGAGATAGAGCTTACTACTTTGCGTATCTTTCACGGTCAGCCCCACGACATTCGTGAATTGTAGCTTGCAGCGTTATTGACAGCCTAAGTAAACTAGCTTTTCAATGAGCACAGGATCGTACATAGCAGTCTACATGGCTCAGTTTGGGTCGTTCCGGATATTTACAGTACATAGAAAGGGACTGAGGTAATGAGCAATACAGAGCTAAAATATTAGCCGGTAAACCCCTCCCAGCTTCGCCGTTCACTTGTTGCCCGAATCAAGGCGCAATGTCCAGTGGTGTATTGTCAATTATTGATGTATCGAGACAACTCCTCACGGGTCAAGTTGCCGTTTTCGTATTTTTTTTATGAAGGTAATGGAGTTATTGATGCATGAATAGGTTATTGGCTATCTTAATTTAGCCCTAAAATAATCTTCTGAGCGGAGACACCTTTCCTTCGAATTTCGTATGCCTGTTGGAGACTTTCCAACCCATGGCCGACAAGGCATGGCTCCGGCTCAGGAACAAGCACACCAAACGATAGAGCCTTGGGCACAAAGTCGCGGAATATCTTACTAACGACCGAGTCTGGATCACCGAGGTCGAGGATGTCAATATATTTAGTCTTAATATCCCCTGGGTAGCCTTGCTGTGGAGGGGGTCCGGCGCTGGCGATGAATTTGACACCATCAGTGCTTCTCAGTACATGGGCACAAAGGGCATCGCCTCCGGAGTTTATAGCCATGGCACCAGCTAGCTTCTTTCCCTCTAGAGCCGACACAACAGCGTCGGCGCAGCCAGGGTCGTGATAGTCAAACACCTCGCGAGCCCCGAGCCGACGGACGAGGTCAAAGTTTTTGGGTGATGCTGTCGACAAAACTTCATACCCAGCTGCTTTGGCAAGCTGCACGGCGCTGGTTCCAACAGAGGAGGCCCCAGACGTGATGACCAGCCACTGGTCGTTGGGCGCGGCGGCCGGGACTGTGGGCAGGTCGAGAGCGAGTAAGTCGTGATGGAACAGGCCATACGCAGCAGTGCCAAAACATAATGGCAAGACACAAGCGCGGTTGTAGGAGACAGAGGCTGGTATAGCGGCCGCTAGAGACTCTCGCACGACGGTGTAATGCTGAAACGCACCTTCAGCCGTACGGTTGCCAAAGGCAAGTGTCCCGGCTGCGTATGCAATAACCCGATCGCCAACGACGAAGCGCGAGACTGCGCTGCCGACTTCAACCACCTGGCCGGCAAGGTCAGATCCTTGAACACATGGATACTGTACGTATGGAAGCAGCGCGGTGCCAACGATTTGCTTGTAAACGTCAACGGGGTTTACAGCCACAGCATAGTTCTTGACGACAAGCTCATTCGGCCCCGGTGGTGTATATGGCGCATCCTTCAACTCAATGGGGCATTTGGGATTACCGGTTGCCAGGAAGGCTGCTCGATTACTGGGTGCCCCGTCTGCCATGGCGTGTGTTGAGAACTTCCCAGGGGGGCAGCGGAGATCAGAAAGCTGTGAGTGAGATTGAGCTATTGTGGTGCTGGGCGATGAAAGGAATCAATTCGAGCCAAGCCGTATCGATTCTTGTGGTAATTTGGTTGCCAGAGAAGGAACAATGACGATTGCTGGTACTTGTAGCATGGAGCGTCACGGTGTCCGCCACATCAGGTATCACATATCATATTGCGGAGTTTCATAGGGTGGGTGCCACAAATAAACTAAACCGCCGAACCACCCACGTCCGCCGAGCCGGCTTTCCCCGTGCCGCTATATCTAGCCCTCCTCAGTTTGGGACCATCCTAGGACCAGACGGGTGCTGCAAGTAAGACGCAGGGTGTAGATAAGGTGATTTGATCCATCTCGCCCAGCTTGGGTGCCATGCCGACCCAGCCAGAACAGGACTTCGACACACGGTGTGGTTCATGGAAACGAAGATAGCGAAATGGAACGGTGTTGTGGTTTGCTTTCCTGCGTGCCCAGTCCGTCGTGATGCAACCCCATCCCTGTTTGATTTGAGACGTGTTGGGCCTGGCCATACGTAGGATGCGCTGTCGTGCCGTGACGGAAATTGTGCTTTTGCCAACAACTATTCGCTGCAATGACGTGAGCCACATTGTGAGGCATGTACCCCGCGCTACGGCGAAGTATTCTGTACAATGCACCGATTGAGTGCGTGCTTGAATACATAGCCATTCACCATGAAATGCAAGATAGGCCCGACAAACGGGCTTAATAATGAACCAGGACCCAAATGACTTTATGACAGCGTCACCGGGCGGCATTTCTTTCCTCCCTGCGCTTCGAACAGAATATCTCGTGCCGGAAAATTGTCACAGTCGCTCGCATGGCTCTTCACGTCTCCGAAAACGCCGAGCAGTATACCGGCTTCGTTGTGAGCATTGTTTTTGCACCCATTTGCATCATCGCCACCAGCCTTCGGTTTCTCGCCACTAAACGTTACCACCGGCCTTACGGAGGAGATGACTGGCTTGCCCTCATAGGGTGCATTATCTTTTTATCTTATATAGCATATGCACTGTGGCGTAAGTACACGACACACACACATCCACACATTCGCGCATACACGCATACACGCACATACATATACACACAAAATTGAAGAGGAAATGGCGATGAATTACACGCCACCTACTACCTGTACTTACCTAGGCTGTCCTTCTATTTAGTGTTTTCGACCATCAATGGGCGTCCGGTACTTGTCTTCGCCAAAGAAGACCCACACATGGCTGTGGAGGTGTTGAAAGCTGGCGATATTATGAACGGCGTCTACGGGATCCAGCAGAGCTTTGTCAAGTTCAGCCTTCTGGTCCTCTATTATCGGCTCTTCTGGATAAATGACAAATTCAGAATAGCTGTTTGGGCCGTGGGCATTGCGCAGGGCGCATGGGGATTAGCCGTCCTGCTTGTGCATATCTTTGCTTGCAATCCCATAGCCAAGGTTTGGAACCCGAAGATACCGGGCCACTGCATCGACGTCAACCTGTTCTTCAACATTTACGAGCCACTCAATGCGCTCCTTGATTTCATCGTCGCTGGGCTGGCCATCTGGATGTTGCCAGCACTACAGATGAGAAGAAGGACCTTGGTTCACTTGGGCTTCCTGTTCGCCCTCGGCAGCTTGTTCGTATTCAAACATGTGCCCTTTTTCGTTAGCATAAGAAGAAAGCGAGCTAACCCTGTGTTCTCACCACATATAGTTCCGGCATCATTAGCATAATTAAAGTTGTTCAAGCCCAATACGCTGCCCGTAAGTTCATATCAAGCTTCCCTCCTACTTCCCTTTGCTGCTGTTTTCCCATGAATTGTCCCGCTGAAGCGACAATGCTGCAGAACGAAACTTCCAATCCGTAATCTGGAACATCGTGCAAATGGCCACGAGCATCATCTGTTGCTGCGCCCCCATCTACCAGTCTATACTTCCCAAGTTCGGTGTGTACGACAAGTTATACTCTTGGGTATCAACTGTGCTAAGCTCCAGAAGGTCCCACGGAGATTCAGCTGGACGACATGGCCCCGCCGCGAACACCTCAACAGGGGACAACAATAGATCCAAGTCTGGAGGACTTAGCCAACGGTCGCAGTGGTTCAACAACTACAATGGATCGAGTGAAAGAGCGCTGGCATGGGCGGAGGCAGGCCTGAAGCAGAATAAAGGGGGAAGTTTGGGCAGCAAAGACACGGTTAACATCCCGTCTGGGAGAGTACGAGTCGATCGGACTGTTGATGTTGCGTAGTTAGCTAAACTAACTCATCACACTACAGCGTCTTTGGGGCATCGCTTCCAAGCTACTCGACCACGCCGAATGTACTATAAGCCCTAAGTTTAAGAAAAGAGTTAAGAAGATGTTAGAAAAGGCATACTTAGCATAACAGAGAAATTTTATGTTATCCATGAGACGTCAGTTTACCACTATATAATGACCACTTCATTCCAAGTTTTGAGCTCTTCGCCATAGTGATTACGCGTCTCTTTCCATCTCCGACGAATTCCATTATCCAGCCGCTACTTAAATCCACTGTAAAATATATACGCGGCTTTTTGACTTTGTAACGGGATCAAAATTTTGGGGAACTCGACACTAAGATAACCTCAAGATAACCTCATAAAACACATGTAAATCCAACTATGCTTGCAAATCTAGTACGTGTCACGTCAAGAGAAGTTCAATAATACTCTTTCTTAAACCTGTATCGTTGATCAATGTTCTATGGCAGGGTACAGCCAGAATTTAATGTGTTTTTTTCATCCATAAGATGAGTCCATGACGGACAGAAAAAAACTTGGGAAAAATCATCCTTTTAAATTTAAATTACTTCTTAGTTTAGTTACTAGTACAAGCTAGAACATATCATTTTGTTCTATAAAATGATGTCTTTTAGTATGCGCTTGCACTTTTTCCCTATCCCCCCTCTTCTCTGATTTATAGATACTGCGCGTCTTTTTCATTATTTCTATTCTTCTCTCCTTTCCTTAGCTGATATTCCGTGTCTAGCGTTGTCCTCAAAACGAATTTCCTTCTCACCCCAAGTCATTAAAATTCCAAGTAAAGCAAACGCAATAGCTACCTGCCAGATCAACTTTAAAGCCCCGACGTACGTCTGCACGATCTCTCCCTGTGTCTGAGATGGAAAAGAGTTGATAAATGTCTTGGAGGCGCGCTCGTACGCGACACCGCTAAGTAGCTGAGAGCGGACAGATGTATCGGCAATATTTTGGTATGCAAGTTGGCTGAAGCGGTTGTTAAACATAACAGCTGGTATCGCGACACCGAAGATGGAACCAGCGGAGCGAATAAAACCCCAGGTGGCGGTGCTAAGGGCGACGTCTTTTTCCTCGGAGAGGCTTTGTGGGTTGCACAGGGTTGTGCAATGATCTAGATCATCGGCTTCAAAGGGAATATATTAATAATTGTCTGTGTCTATCTAAGAAGAAGAAAAAAAGTCATAGTGGAAGGCACGATATCGCCGTATAAATATCGTGGCTTGAAGGTGACCACGTGACAACATGATAAGAAGACCAGGGATAGATGGCGCCACCCCAGGCGAGCGCAATGAGAATCGCAGTGACTGAAGCCATAAGGAGGACATTTCCGAAGAAGTCAATGCGCTTTAATTTCTCCTTTAGTGTTGTCTGTCGAGTGCGTTCGATCTGAAGGAAGATGACCATTAAAACGAGAGCAGCTCCAGCAACTAGAAGACCAATGTAGAAAACCCAACGCCATGAAACCTGATCTACAAGAACCCACCGATAAAAGGACCAAAGCTAGACCCAAAACTGAATATAGCGAAGATAATTCGCATGTAATTACCTCGGTCTCTCAAAGGAACCAAGTCGCAGACGATAATGTCGATAAGCATATTAACGCCTCCCAAGCCTATACCCTGGATGGCGAATACTTATAATAAAAATTACTTTATAAAATTTAAAATAATAAAAGAAAACTTTAATTATAATTTAATTTGTCACAATGTGAGCAGCTATGGATTTCTGAATGTGTGGAATTGTCCTTGTATTCTATCTAATTGACGAGGAATTAGACCTCTTCTTATAGATGACTACTATCTATGAATTCCGTCATCAGACCCGGAAGGTTGTCTCACGATATCTCCACAGATCAGAAAATCCGTAACCGGCTCACTATGATCCGTAACACATTTGTAACATGCTTCGTTTGACATAATTAATTATTTTTAAGGTATTTTTAGGTATTAAAAGCCCTTTTCCTATTTAGTAATTAGATTACCTTATAGAGTCTTCTCCACGAGGATAAAGAGGAACATCTAGTTAACCTCTAGCGAGCAATTTGTTACACTTTCAGCGTGGCAAGCATTTAGGCCCCCACTTGCCCCCCTCCTTAATAAGCCAGAGGAATGTGATGCTAACATTATAAGGCGAATAATCTGCAGTCTCGGCTAAACCAGTCAGCCTTAAGATGCCCCTGTAGTGTGACTATTTTTATTTTAAATCCTCCCTGTCAAGGTCGTATTAGAGTTGCAGGCTGAGGAGATAGATAGTGGATCTCCCAGATTGTAGAGACGCTTACTCCGTACTCCGTACTCCGTAGTGGGTATATCGCTAGACCATGCTTTCCCTGGGAACTTTTTAAGTGACTCGGGTAGCTAGTGTGCTTCTAAATTTTTGTATACTGCATATTTTTGGTAAAAAATATCTTGTAACTTTAGCCACAGAATGCCAGAAGCTGACGATGCCCGTGTGATGGGCGGGTCTGCTTAGTGGGTCGTGAAATTTTTCACCCGGGTGCCTCTCTAGAGTCTGAGAAACTCCGCAGGTGCGTGTGTGTTGGTTGACCTTCGGTTTAGTTTCTTGTCTCTTCACCGACCGTACGGCATGGGGTCGTAATCCGTACAGTATGAGGCAATAAGTCCTTGTACGACTACTAGTACCTCGGGAACAGGCCAAGCAGCTAAGGAAGCCTGATACGGAATAAATAATAGAATTCCTTAGAATTTGATTCACTCAATGCCCTATTCAGTAGAGAAAGTCACAGAAGCTGAAGGCTAGTACACAAAGTATTAAGCCTTTTTTTGGCTGCTCTCCAGAGTACTCCTTGGTGACGGGGCGTTGTGGAAATCCGAAGGGGTGCGAAATTAGTTGCCTCCTCTGCCTGCTAATTTACACCATGACACAAGCTCCACATCTCACAGTCAATAGGGTCCGACCCCGCTGATATCGAGCTTGTTAGTGGTTAGAATCGGACTGAATTGTCCCCCGTGTGCAGCCTGAATGCCTCGCAAGCACTTGTTACACTCCACTATTGCACCGAGTCTTCCGTACGGAGTAGGTTATCTGTGCAGGCGCAAATCTAATTACATTACTTTCTTTCTGTATCCCTAGGTCGGGTGAGGGATGGGACAGTGCTCTCCTCGAGAGGTGCAATGCTTCCACGCCAGCAACTATTACAGCTGGTGTATTCGCTGTTCTCATCGACTTGATCATGTTCTTGACACCATTTTTTATTATCTTTGGCCTGAATGCCAAACGTGACAAGAAAAAGCGCCTAGTCATTGTCTTCTTGATTGGTTTTCTGTAAGAGCATATTCCTATAGAACCGAGTGAAAGGAAGTTAACACAGCCCCTAGTGTCGTTGTTACTAGCGTGGTTAGTCTCGCATACAGAATCATTGTCCAAAAAGGCACTTTAGACCCTCTTTGGAATGGCACAAATGTTTCTATCGCAGCGTATGTGGCATTTATTATCTCCTGACTAGTATCAAGCAATAAGCTAAACTTCTTCTCGAGCAGGTACACGGAAGTCTTTGGTACTGTCATCGTTAGCTGTACGCCTGCTCTATCAGCATTTTGGCTAGGCAAAGTTGCGAAGACATCAGTATATTGTAGCGTGCAATCTATTATTGGCCGTGTTAGACTATATGTTAGTTCACACGAGAGCAAACAAAGTCTAGAGCCGCCTTCTAAGCGTACAAATGGCTTGGAAGAGCAATTGCATGGCCCTTTGCCCACAGAACACTGTTCGGAACAGAAGCATCCACCGCAGGCTATTCAGAAGTCTACATTAATCACACAGCATTCGACGTTAGAGGGACTCAATATTAATAGCCAGCAGAGTGAATGTGCAGTGACAAATCTTTGTTATCAGGAGAAGTGGTGAAGGAATCGCTAGTTCCGAACTAATATGTTATTCTTGGTTCTATAGTAATGCTTAGATTGGTTCTATAGTAATGCTTAGATTGTTTAGCGATAAAATAATGCTAGCATCGTGGAAAATACAGTGCGTTTTGGATAATTTAGGTGGTAAAGGCTACGAATGGACGGACTTGAACTGCTTAGGCGGGAGAGGGTAAGAACTTGTCCATTATATTATGAAATATTTACTACAGCTCTGGCAGCCTTCAAATAGGGCCTACTTCTAGTTGCAGTAAATTTCAATTACATTAAAAAACAATCCGAATGTCTTTCGCATGGTCCATTCTGTATATTTGTTCTCGCCGGCGAGTTAATGTAAAACTGCTAGTTTGCATCCGGCCCGAAACTCTTAGAAGGTTAGTGGCCAGCCGTCATTCCAAAAAAACCCCCAAGCTGAGATGAGCATTGAGCTAACGAGGCGAAACACAGCCATGGAATGGTTGCCTTCCTTCCAAACAACAACACAATCAACTACACCCGCATAAGCGCCCGTAACAGCTATGCAGGTGTCAACAATATCCATTTGTTGACGTGAGTAGAAGAGGAGTATTAAGGCGCCGATAATAGTAGTACGAACGTTGCCAACGACCGCCACTAGAGCTATTTCAGGCGTACTTGCTATGCGAGCTGAGAGGCCGAACTCGAGCATAGCAGCTTGAGCATTAACCATTGGCCAGAGGCCACCAAACGCCATGGTGGAGCCGGCAATGAGTGCGGAGATATGGCGGAGGTGGAAGTAAGACAACATGATAATAGATGGGTCAAAAAGGCTGTGTAGGTAGGCAAGTCGCTTACTTGCGTTTGCTGGATTTTTCTGGTCGAGTTTGACAGGTAGAGCTGTAGTCGATGAAATGTGGGTGGCAGACGAACAAGTACGTGCGAACAAGTTTTAGTACGGGGATAAGGGGGGTCCGCCTTACATTCTTTCTCGTCCGTCAGCTGATGCCATGATTTCGTGTTACAGCGGGCGTGTTGTTGGCCGAGACAAAGAAAAAAAAAAGAAAGTACCCAACAATTAGTACGTGTCAACACGGGGGGCGGGGCGTAACCTTTGCATTGGCTGTGAAGGGCCACGTAATTTTTTCCCCGCCATATAGAAGCACCACGGATCCAAGAAGCCAGTAATTAAGCTTCCGTACCCATTGAATGGACCCAAAGAGGCGGACATAGAAAGTAATAATAGAAGATTTAACAGCGGCGTGAGCTACTGAGGCAAGAATCTGTGCCGCCACCCGACCCTGATGAAGACTTAGCGACAAATATTACGCGATAATGTTGTGGTTATTGGGATTCTGGGGTACAAACGAACCTGAAGTACTATTGGTGTGATCGAACTAGCAGCAACGTCCCAGGTATGCTTCGCCACGCCGTTTCGTACTTGCACTATACGCTCACAATAAGTAAACAAATAATTAAAGTGTATTAGTGGTAATGAGCATACTCTCATATAGTATAAACCAGTAAAGAATACCGGCTATCTCTCCTAGAATACACAAGTCTAAACCGACATTGAGTTCACCGTTAGTTCTTTCTTCGACTGTGGTTCTAATATTATAATTTAAACATTGAGCAAGAAAAAAGCGCGCTACTAACAATCGTCAAGGTGTAACCTTCTGGTGTTAGAAATGCTAGTCCCCAAGCGAATTGTGACAAAAGTGATACTAATTGTCATGAGAATAATACCAGTTATCAAAACCACCGGCTGCGAGGTAGGGCCGCCAGTAAAGTTGGGGGGCTCGCCATACGGACTTATAGCAAGAGGAATCTTTGACAAATCTGAGCTGGGAGGCGTAGCAGCCATAGCAAATAATATTTCTATATGTTCTGACATATGTGTTTTTCTGAAAATGAAGATAAGTACAAAATTAGTGGAATAGTAAGGTATTAATCGCTTCAAGAGCAGGGCTGCAAATCACTTACTAGCGTTCGGAGTTTATACCAATGCTAGTGGGTAGCGGAGACCAAGATGTCAGAACCGGTGAAGAGTACAGCTCTCCGACTTTTTTAGTTTATTGGAAGCCGCAAACGACGGGTTTATGAGTTCCGGCATGGCCTTCATTGAAGAGACGATAATTATAGCTGAAGTTGTGCGACTATTGCCAAATGCTATCTCTGGGTATGACAATAGACACATCCTCCGCCGCTTACTAACTAACATAAAATGCCTTCCTTTCTAGGGCGATTGGAGAATTCTTGGCGAAAAAACTCAACTCTGGAAAGAAGGTATATGATGCCATGGAGCCAATCGTTGAAAAACGCTTCAATGACAGAGAATTGCGCAAGCGTGGCTACAATGTGCCTGTACAAGTAAGTTGAAATCACGGAACGAATAATTGAAAATAATGCTAACAAGCAGTAAAGAAAGACTGTATTCAATGGATAATGGACACGTCACCCAAGTCCCCACCTTGGACAGTGAAGCGCGTTATTCATGAGCTACTCGCAGTTTGGTTCGGATCCGTTCATATCACATCAACGGTAGGAGCTCTTATTATCCGATTTTCTCTTCACAAAGCTACATTCTGACTTTTGAAGACTGCTTGCTTTGCACTCTTTGATCTCTGTCTACACCCCGAGTATGTAGAGCCTCTTCGACACGAGATTGAGACTACGACCTGGGAAACTTTTGATGCATCTGGCGGCAGGATCTTCCCACTGATGGACAGTTTCATAAAAGAGTCAGCTCGGCTAACTCCTGTTGAGTCAGGTACTTCATAATACCTTTGATTCTTATTCACCATAACGTTTCTCGCTTTACTAACTATACTAAAAGTAAGCACCCGCCGCAAAGCTAAGAAGCCCTTCCAATTAGTAGATGGTACCAAGGTGGAAGCCGGCCAGTGGATCTGTACGGCTGCCCGCGGAATGAACCTAGACCCGACGAATTATGCTAAAGTGCTGGAGTTTCATGGGTTCCGCTTATAAATCCAGATGAATTTAAAACCTATCGTGTTGGGAATTCGCTGTTATTAGATAAGTTCCAGATACCTGAACCTGGGAAATCGGCTCAGTTTATCGATTTGTCTGACTCACAACTCTGGGGCACGGGAAAATCTGCCTGGTGAGTCATATTTGAATCATAATCTCGAAAAAACGTACTAAAACTCACTCGAACTAGTGTTGGCAGATGGTATGCGTCTGCAGCCATTAAAGTTATGCTTGGCCTATTTATTACAAAATGGGACATGCAGCTGGTTGACCCTCAGGCTTCACGCTACTTCTCTTGGAGAACCTTTATCTACCTTTATTCAAGCACAAAAGCTATACTAAAACCGAGAAATTGATACAAGCTACAATATTATTATAGGTTCAACTAATTCGCTAAGCGGGTGGACAGGATCCTCTAGGGCGACGGAATTCCATTTCACATAAGGTTTTAGACTTAACTAATTTAGTTAAGTTATGCGAGTTAGCTATCAGACGGAATTTAGCTTGCCTGTTTAAGTAGAAAAATAAGCTTCCTTTTCATACTAAATATATCTTTGTTCAGAGCTTTGCCCTAACTTCTCATCGCTTCGCTAAAACCTTAGGGTCCCACAGACTCTATTGGTTAGATGCTCCTAAACGGAATAATAATAATATTTAATCTTAGCGTTAAGAAGGTCCCCACGAGTTGAATTAGTTCTCAAATTCTACGGTTAAATTAAAGTTGCGTTGCTGCGCATATGTTAAACACTAGTATACGTGTGTGGTGTGTGTATGCTTTAGGCTAACAAAGTAGGTACTGCATAAGGTACATACCAAATCTGTCTTCTGTTAACATACTACCTTTCTTCTCCAAGAACCTAAACTTTGGCTACCTGTGCTCTCGTCTGGTATCGAGCATTTTAGTCTTTTTCGCATTATCTGTGCAGCGCCTCAGTCTTTAGTGGAGAGAGGCGGACCGCCGCATACCTAAGCTTGCCACTGTCCCTCTCCGAGTAAATCTCTCGTTACAGTGATCTACCACTATAAGCCCCACGTTTAATACGTTAATATTTAAGTACTCTATATCCTAGATATTTAATTAGAAAACACACTATAAAGGTAAAAAGCGTTAGATTCTATAGTAAGGGGTTGCTATAAAGAGATAAATTTACCTCCCTTCTTTATAGAGCATAGAGTAAGGTAACTTCCTATTACATTAGTACTTCTATCCTTTAATAAGGACATTAAAGGTACTACCCTTAACTGCTAAATACTTTAGCGCTAGCTAGGTTACTTTATTAGTAAGTTAAGCCTGTCTTAGATAATTCCCCTCGCTGCCCCCTTTATTATTTATTCTTTACCTATGCTAAGAAACTATTCTATTGCAGATTTACTATAAGGCAATATATTTAAGTCTAAATAGTCTAGGAAGAGCACGTTTGCAAACCAGACATATAGTTCTCCGGAGTTCAACTCCTTAGAAATAGCAGGCAAAGCAGTTAAAGTCACGGTGGCCTCAAGTGCAGTTAACAAAGATGTGATGCATAACGAGGTGATGATGATCCAGAAACGCCATCGGTTGGGTTGACGTGGTTGTTCTTGTGCGGCTTCACTAGGCACTTGATTGGTTTGGATATCAGCCCTCTCGATTTAGAGAGTCCAAAGCAACATGAAATATCCCCAGTGCATTCGGAGCAGGGTAAAAGGGTCTAAATGGCCGGAGAGAATAAATAACTCCAATTATGCAAGTGGCTAGGTGTGAGGGACGCGTCATGCTTCTTGGGCCAACAATGCGCTACGCCTGTTCTGCGGACCGTGCTGCGCTCTGCGGTGATAGATGGCAACACAATGACGTGCCGAAGCGCCGAGAACGCCGAGTTGTATCCCAAATTTCTATCACCAAGACAAGTTTCTACACGGCTGTTGGTATAGCTCAGCGGCGGTAATTCCCAGCCACTCACTATACGTGATTTGGTTGTTTATGTCTCGGTATTCCTGGAAGGCCATTGTACCGCGTAGGATGGATCTATATCCCTGGAAAGCAAGCGCTAGGGTCTGTTGGTTGCTCATATATTGTGGCTCTCTTCCTCTAATCTGATGACTGTCCAACAGTTGTTTGTTGGGGGCTGTGCCTTTGTAACTGCGGGGTTGGCCAGCCGTCCATCTGGCGCTGACCACTTCGACAATTGCAGCATCATCTACCTCGTTCTCTTCGCAGCAACTGTACTTAATGCAGATGTCGAGCAGCTCCTTCCTTCATTCTCAAACTTATCATTTCATCTCGTATTCAAACTTACAGCAAAAAGAAATCATGCCACCAAAGAAAGAACTTGTACTAAAACTCACTTCTTTCCGTTATCGGGCAAAGGATGTATCAGAGGAGCAATTCCACGAATATACCTCCAAAGACCATGGCCCGAAAGCAGCTCGAATCCAGCAGCGCCATGGCGCGCTTCGGGTGGAACAGGTAAACATTGCTTCCCTCAGCGTCTATCTAGAACATGGCAGCTCACTAAGATAGTACCACACCCCGAGCGCAATCCGAGACCTGGTCAAAGATAAAATGCCGTGGATCAATCGACCGGGCTGGAGCGTAGACGATCACGATGTACAGATTTCATACTGGGTGCGCACTCTAGAGCAGGCTCACGCCATCTTGATGGACCCTGAATTCCAGGCGCTTGTCCAGGAGGCTTCAGGTTATCAGGACGATGACCGAGCAACTTTCGCAGCGGGATGGGTTGAGGTTTATGTTGAAGATGGAAAACTGGTCAACATGGATGAACAAGGTAACACTGTATACCAGGAGTCTTTTGCGGCGAAGTGCACGCTTGGCAGTGATAGCAAGCGCACTGAGATGCCTGAGGGTCAGAATATTTAGGCATATACAGGAGCCCTAGCAATCCTAAATTTATGAATGAATCGTTGCGAGGATAGTTATTAAAGTATCATTGCATATCACAAGCGGCCTGATTGAAACAGGTCAAAAGCCTAATGTTCAGTAGAGACGCGTTGTGTTGCGTTATGTGCCTTCATGAGCAGATGAGAGCAATTTGCAACATTTGAAATCGGCAGTAATGGATTCAATTCAATAGATGACTGTGATAACTGATGATAATCGATGACGATGAAAGTGTAATGAATTTCTCCTCTGACGAATCCGTCAGAATGTTTCAATCTATGCCTCTTCTTCCTGCCTGTGAGGCCTCCCGATTTCCCTTGTTTCTAGTCTGATACCGGAAGTCTTACTATCCGAGGAATCTAGCTGCTTACGGAACTGATCATCCTGACAGGGGGCTATTCTCGTCTCAACACGATGTCGAACTCAACAAATGCCTTTCTCTAACATCACGGTTCAACACCTCGCCACCTGATCCGATTACATGTTATCATGATCTTCTCAACTATGGACATGTGTTGCCGAGAAAACTAATATACGTCACAAAATAAACTAAAATGCAAGAAATGGATATGAATTGATAGGAATTTTCGATATCAAGCTGGCTAGGAATCATCCATAGCAGAAACCTAATTCCTCTCCACTAAGGTACAAGGTTAAGGACCAATTCTGGGTATCAAGTTGACCATAGCTGTTTACTCCGTGACAATACCGGCGACACTGAAGTGTAAAGAATGATTTTGTCCCTCGCGGCATATCTATCAGTCGCATCCCCATTGGTTAATAAATTGACATTGCGGCGCCGATCAAGGCTGTCAAACAAAGATAACTTTTGACAATCCGGCACTAAGTCCCCCCAGCCCCGTGGCGTTGGGTCTCGATCGGATGTGGCGAGATCAAGTTCTGCCGCAAGACTTCATTCATGAGATGCGTCCATCGGCGAGCAAAAATTTGCTCTTCCGTAGACGGCTCTTTGCCGTAAACATCATCTTCGACCCCCAGAGCTGTCCAAGCGAGCACCCAGGACGGCACTACATCTTTTCGCCTTTGGACCAGACGATCAGGAAATTGTGCAACTCTGGCGTACTTTCCTCCCTGTAGGCCGAGAGAGCTGTAACAAAAGTAGTGGACTTGGATGTGCCAATGCAGATCGAGATTTGTTTGTATCCACAAAGACGCAGTATTGTATGGCAAGCGTTCCAGTACTTGTTGAACCGCCGTAGACGAGAACATGCGGGTTGTCGGACGGAATCATAGTTTCGAGGCCAGCTGTAGAAAGACACATGTTATGAAACAGCAGGCAAACAGTTGTCAATCCTAGGCCAAGCGAGGTTATTGGAATCCTGCCGTCAAGCACAATAGGAAGCACGGAGCGGGTCACGTGGTCACCTTTCGGCCACGATATTTATACGGCGATATCGAGCCTCCCACCTTGACTTGTTATATAGACAGACAGACTTATTGAATATTTTGTATTTTGAAGCATTTGGTATAGATCACTTGCACAGCAGCCCCCCCCCCCCCCCCCCCCCACCTAAT
>JASWJB010000353.1:0-42070 GCA_032433595.1 Conoideocrella luteorostrata
GGGGAAGGGGAGGGCTAACCTCAACGTCGACGCCGGTATCACCATCCTCATTCTTGTGGTGAGCGGCGTATAATCTACTCAAAATTTCGGTTGCATCAAGACCACAGCTCTCGGCCAAGGTACGAGGAATGACCTCGAAGGCTTCACCGTACTTCTTAATGGCATACTGGCTGAGGCCAGACGTCTTCTCGCCTTGAGCTTGTATCCTGGCGCTCAGCTGGATTTCAGTAGCTCCGGCACCCGGAACGAGACGGGGATCCCGGGTGATGGCCTTGAAAACATTGACACCGTCATCTACAGCTCGCTCGACGTCATCGAGGTGGTTTTGGGTGGCTCCGCGAAGAACCAAAGTGGCGGTTCTGGTGACTTCGTCTTCTTGTCTGAAGACGGTAACGCGGTCACCTCCAATCTCCAATGTCTCAACAACATCAATGCTGCCCATTTCATCGGGCATAGGGGCACCCAATCGAGCAAGGGGAGTGGCACCGACAACACGGCATACTCGACGGAGCTCAAACTTGCTGAGAATTCTAATGCACAAAATGCCGAAGCGGTTGAGGTAGTGCATGGCCAGATCGCCAACCTTGTCGCCGCAGACAACAACCCTCAGACCAGAGTCGTGCAGCTCCTTGATTGCGGTCTCGAGCTGAGCCTCCTCACCTTTGCTGAAGTCCATCATCTCCTTGGCATTGTGCAGCAACACGGTTCCCTTGGTCTCTGTCTGGCTAGTGTCAATGGGACAGGTGAAGACACCAACCTTGGCTCGGCGAACTTTCTTGACGGAACCGTCGGGCTCCTTGGGGAACACCATGCCCTTGACAACTCGGCTTTGGTCCAAGCTGCCGCCCATGATCTTGACGACGCGGATATTGTCGACATTGAAGTTGGTAGGGTTCTTGGGTAGAACGGCCAGGACAGCCTCGGCGACAAGGTCTGCGAGAAAGTCCTCGTTTCCATTCTGCTTGCTAGCAATAACAGTTCGGATAGCCTTGCTAAGCTCCTCTTGGTCACGGATATCCTCCACCTTGTCGACAGCGAGCCTCTCCAAGGTCTCGAGGGCAAAATTTTGTGCCTTTTCATAGCCGATAACGATATCTGAGGCCTTCAGACCCATTCGAAGCAGGTCTTCGGCCTTGCGCAGTAGTTCACCGGCCAGGACGATAACCAAGTTGGTGGCGTCGCCCATCTCAGCTTCTTGCTGCTGACTGGCCATGACGAGAAGTTTGGCAGCGGGGTGAACAACATCGAGCTCGCGGAGGATTGTAGCAGCGTCCGAGGTAAGAATCATCTTTTGCAGGTGGTTGATGACGACCTTGTTGCGGCCATATGGACCCAAGGAGGTCTGAACAGTAGATGCAATCGCCCTGCAGGCGTCGATATTTCGCAAGACGGCGCCATCTTCGGAGTCGTAGCTATAGAAGAAGGAAGAGGGAGAGAAGGGTTAGTGAAACGACCGATCGGCATCATGGCAGCATTCTGATAGCACAAGCAGGCGCGCCGTAGGTATGAGACGAAGTCCGCACAGAAAAGGCAAGGCGGGACGGGGACGTCAAAGGGCTGGATGAAGCACGAAGAGGGAGGGGCTCGAGGGGCAGAGATGAAAACCTACTTGTTGTAGCCTTGCTTGAAGAGTCCCGCGTTGGGGGCATTTGGGATATTGAGAGACATTGCGACGAGACTGTGAGACTAGCAAAGCTGGCAGAAACTCACACTCGGGGTCGCGATGCGTAGGTTGTGATGATGATGGAGTCGGGAGAGTGTTGTTCAAACCTTGGCTGCTTCGGTTCCTCTGCCTTCCACCCAAGCAAGCAACGATGCAATCAATGCAAGCGACACAGACTGGGCTGAGAGCTCGCTGCCCCGCCAGAAAATCTGTGGTTGTGCCTGGCGGTCAGTATTGTACGAGTACCCAGTCCGTACTCCGTACTCCGTAGTAACTACGGAATAGTTAGTTGGTTCCTCCGTATTTGTCCCTGTTAGCTGACACTAGCCAATCACAGCCCCCAAACTTTCCCAACTTGCTCCTGCCTGCCTGCCTGCTATGCCGCGCAGGCCAGTACCAGTACGTATTGCACGGCACATGCACAGAGTACTTTCAATTGAGCCAGATATAGTTGAACGGTATTTTATCTTGCAAAGCAACTGAGAATACGGTCAGGCTGTCGCAAGACCCGTGCAGCCACGAGGCGGGCGTGAAATTATGCATTTGGTCTCCAACGCACAATGAGCAGCTGGGTACTCCGTACTCTCCGTACTCCGTACACTAACGAGCTACAGTACAGGGCCTTGCGTTGTACTCCGTACAAATTTCAGTCTTGGCCGATTGACTGTCGCCAACGCGCGCCAATCCGCCATCAAATCGCAGCCTCGCCGCATGGCGTCGTGTCTCGCCCGACCTCACCTTTTCCGCTCCTTCTTCCCCCCCCTCCACCACCACCCTGTACTGTACTCCGTACTGTTCACGGCCATCGCCTCCCTCCTTACCTCCCCATCCTTGCCATCTATCTCAGCTACGTCTTGTCCTGAGTTTGCTGCCTGTCATCGGCACTGTTTGCTGCCCCGGATACACCTGCTCTGCCTCCACACATTGCTTAACCGATTGATTACTCCCTTTATTTCTCCGTTGAGAATCAGCAATCGCAACTAGCGACCCGCCTCGTCTTTGTTTGAAATCAGGCGCCCGTCGTCATCATGGCGCCCCCATCTTGTGAGTACCGCCAATCTCCCTTGCGTGCCTGCCTTTTGCTGTGTCTTTGTCTTGCCGCATACCTCCTCCGTCGCGCGTGCCTGCGCAGAACTTCAACTTTCGATTGATTTCTACATCCACTCCTGGATTGTCATTTTCGAATGTCAATCATTCCCATCTATGCAGCGTTGTTTGCCTCTTTACGTTTGACACTGTGATACCCCGATGATTCTTGTCCCTCGCATTCGTGACGCCATCAAACAGCCATGGCTCCTAAAAGAAAGTTTTCTGACATTGACCCCGACCCAGCCGTCCCTCCGTCGCTCCCCCCATCGGTCGAAGAGGCGTATCGTCGCAAATGCGTGCAGCTGAAGAACCGGACAAACGAGGTCGAGGATGCGAATGATGCCGCCAGATTACGCCTGGCGCGGATAAAGCGACAAGTTGAAAAGCTCCGGGTAGAGAGGGCTTTTTTACTGGAGCAGCTCTCTAAGCGCACCAGCGCAAACGTTGAGGATTCCGAGGGCAGCCCAAGTCCACCACCGACTGTAAGCTTCTGTTCCCGGTCCATATATTGTTTTGAGTATTGCCATCTGGCCACACCAGAGTTATGAACCACGGTTGTCGCAGGACCAGCACAAATATAATGCCATTCGATGCACTACTGAATCTAGGTAATAGAGTATTGCTAACGAAAGTTTTTCTAGCCCAAAGACAAGCCGCTACGTATCAAGCGAGGACACCGAAAATCTGCCCTGATGGATCTTGATTCCAAGGCCACCCCGACTAGTTCCTTTAAAGAACCTGCATCACCGTCAGAATCTCAAGCGAAAGGCGAGGGTACTCGTGGAACCCCAATCAATGGCGTCAGAAAACCATCCAAAAAGCCCAAGAGCGCGTTCGAGCTGTATTGTGTTGACGCGCGACCGGCTCTCGAAGAAAAGAACAAGGATGAGGATGGTGATGGTGATAATGATGCTGACATTGATGACGAGCTTGCCCGTTCTTGGGAGGACCTCCCGGCGGCTGAGAGGGAGGAGTTTCATGTTAAGTTCGATGAGCTCACCAAGAAAGCCGACGAGAAGGAGAACGACAATGATGACGATGAAAAGGACAAGGAGGACAAGGATGACGACGATGCTGCTGACGAGACACCCGAAAAGGACGGCAAAACTAGAGACAAGCCTGACACACAGGATGAGGATGTTGAAATGACCAATTACGATACAGAGGACCAAGACCAAGACCAAGATGGGGAAACACAGATGGACAGGGACGGCGATGATGATTAGGTGAACCGCCCGCCAGAGTGTGGGGTAATGAGGAAGCTGGGCATTTGGAAAAGGGACGGTAACACAAGGAGTTTTATTTGTTTGTTTATATATTTGATCATCATAGTGTTTTTGTTTCTGCAAACGATGGGCGTTAGACGCATTGCGGTGGGATATTCTCAGTGGTTCAAAACGAAAGGATAAAAAGCTTCACAGTGAGGGAGCCATTATGTTTGTGCCATCTAGAAACGTCGCCGTGTTTTCTATCTAGGTGGAATGGAATACCGTGTATTATATCTGTACATGTTCCCTATATTATTTGACCATTTGCAAACCTATGATTCTGCTGTAAACTCTGTTAGAATCAAGTCGCTGAGCATAATTTTATAGACAAGAAGCGAAATTATCTGCTTGGTGTTGTTGAGTCCTCCATGGTATAACCCTCAAACTTATGTAAATATGTGTGAAAATGTAGGCAAGATTTCCAAAGGGGAGCGAGAGAGCAAAGGAATGCGGGAATATTAGCCAAGCGTTCCTCCCCAGCTCTCTCTCTCTCTATACTGCAAGATTTCAGAGACGTTATATGTCGCCGGCCCACAAGTCCACAGCAATGTTAATACATGCTACCAGTATTTCCATAGCAATAAGTACAATAACTAGACTAGCGTCAGTACAACTTCACCATTTATTTATTTCCTTTGACCAAGGGCAATCATCACATATACGTACCAATCCATTCTAGTTTCTCGCCATGGCCATGGCTCAACTGATCCTTCAAAACGGCCAACAAGTCCGCAATCACGTCAAGCCGTTCATTGAGGAGCCCCACACGCTGGTCCATCTCGAGATAGCTTCTCACAGCTTGATAGACAGGCTCGAGCTGTGGCTCTACCCAGAAGAGTTCAGGAGTGTCGAGTACAGAGCCATTGAGGTGGATGGCGATACGGAGGATGAATAGATCGCCAATTTGCATGTTGATCTGTTTTCGAGAGAGGTTAATTTTGCCAGTGAGGGCAATATGGGCAGGTATGTCTTTGCATGTTTCGACGGTGGTGGCGATGAGTTCTTCGTAAAGCGACGTCTATACTTGGAGTTAGAAACTTTGGTATTGCCAAGTAGAGAGTGGAGTTTTTTGAGGAGCGGCTTACCTTGACACTCTGTGCGAGTGCGTGGGATATAGAAAGCTTGATCATATAGTTGTTCTTGTCTCTCAGCGTAATGAAGTCATTATATATACGTGCCTGATACTCGCGCGTGTAGTAAAAGTTGAACCGTTCCGTCTCTATGTCATCCGGCGCGAGCTTCTCCAATTCGAATTTGGCAAGCTCCTTGAGGAATTTAGCTTCTTGCGACTCAGTCAT
The DNA here is from genome assembly GCA_032433595.1 of Conoideocrella luteorostrata. NCBI lineage: Eukaryota > Fungi > Ascomycota > Sordariomycetes > Hypocreales > Clavicipitaceae > Conoideocrella > Conoideocrella luteorostrata. The sequence continues at coordinate 5,319 of JASWJB010000353.1, forward strand.
GCCCCAAACAACGACAACACCGTAGTCAAAAAGAAACACTTCTGGGGTATGGATCTGGGTATCAAAGTCTAAGACGTCCTCAGCTGCTGGTGCCTCTTCTGTTACGCTTGGGCCTAGCAGGGTTTCATTCCCCATGTGAGCAGGATCGGGCATATCGGTTCCGGAAAACTCGTCTCCATATCCGGAGTCGTGTCTATCGTTTGGTAAGTGGAGGGTGTGATGGCGGCGAGTTTCGTCTTCCATGGTCTCGCCTCCTGTTGAGTGACGTCGTTCGTAGTTCATGACGGGATCATGCCGGATTCTACTTGGCTTGTTGTAGGAGTACGGGGTGTAAATGCACTCGTCAATCATTTTGGGGTTGGCACCACGCGCTTTCCCTCGGCCTTTAAGGAAGCGCATGAGCGACTCCATTTGGTACTTGTCGGCAGTGCAGTATGCAGTGACTCTGGGGAGGCGGTCGCGGTCTCCTTTGCCTAGACGAGCAGCATCTCTCCTCGCAGTTGGGTCTTTAATCCTCGTGTATTGCGAGTAGACATCTCGTCCGCTCTCTTCATCTTCGCCATCCTCAATGTCGGGATTGGGCAGGAGTTTGAGTTTTTCCGTCTTTTTAGTACTTCGTTGGGGACCAATCTTGGGACCCAGATGAGGATGAGGTTGAACAAGGGTAGGAACACCGCCATGGCTGTTTCGCCTTCTGATCTTGTTATTCAAAGCTGTGAGCACTGGGGCACCAGGGCGAGGAGTGCCAGCGGGCACTAATCCCCCGCTAGAGCCATGGCTACTCCGAGAAGAATAGGATTCGGGTTCGAATGTTTTGGTGACGGGATCGGGACTGAATGTCACTGTTCTTGGTGTCCGTATCCGAGACCCTGCGGCAGCCGGAGTAGATGGAATTAGCGGCGTGTTTTCGCTGATAATCTGGGGTTCCATGGTGTAAGTCTGCGAGAGCAACGAAGGCGGCGAGATGTTTGTTTCGACGGTATCGTTGGTTTTGTCGTGCCGCACCTTTGAGTTCGGCTCGCTCCTGGTAGGAAATGGGGGCCCAGACAGAGTTGAAGGGGAGCTAGCTTGTGGTTGGCGTTGCACGGCCGGACTGACGGTTATGGCTTCAAGAGATGGCGCGTCATACCAATGCAGTAGCAAAACATTGACATTCGACAGAGGTGAGGCGTGAACAGACACGACGATTTATGAGATGCGGTTGAAGCAAGCACGGTCGATGGCTGGACAACATGCAGAGCCGATCGTGGGTAGATTTCGATGAGCTAAGTAAAAGTAGAGAGCAAATTGTACCATCTGGTTCCCCGTAATGACGGCAGCTTTGGTCAAGGTTTGGACCCGATTCGGCCAGAAGGGGAAGTTAGCGGGGCTGCTGCGCTACCACGGAGGATACGCTGATGTTGCACGATGTATGAGGTACATAAGTGAGGTTAACTCCCACGGAAAACAGCTTCCGACTGGCGTCTGGCTACGCTAGTTTTTGTGCAACAGCTGAAGTACTCCGTACATTGCGTAGCGAATAAGCACAGAGTACAATGGCGCAGCCAAATGCAGCAGCCGGCAAGGCAATCCTCCCCATCCATCCCACCATCCCACCATCCCACGCAGGTTTACGGGACTACGGCGTTCATGGTCTCCGCCATAAACGCAACACAACGCAATGCGATACCAGAACTAGAGCCGGTTCCCATGGGGGTCCTCTCATCATATTTATTCCCTTTGGAGTGCTCCGTAACGTCGGCCACCCCGAAGCCGGCCACACAGGGAAGCCGGCCACATTTTTCCCCTCTTTCAACACCACAGGGTCCTTAGCCCGCTGGTTATTTTCAAGGGAGAAAGCGTACAGCAGCAATGGTTCCCTGATAATATAGATTAATATCGCAAGTGGCACTTTACGGCATCACCAAATGGCTGGTTATCTAATGAAATTAGCCTGGCTTAGCTACAAGAGGTCTTTATCCCGGAGACTAAGCCAGCTAAGCAGTCAGAGCCACGGCTACTAATCCTAGATAGCCACGGCAGTCATACGACTAACGAATTTATGCTAGAATGCTTCAAAAATAATATATTCCTTCTTTTCTTACCGGAACACTTATCGCATGTGTTACAGCCACTTGATGTTGGGGTATTTAGCCCGGTCAAGACTAGCTATCGCACTTCAATCATGGACCTTCAATTATCGTACAATTCAGCACGTATAAATAAAATCCTCTTCCTTAAATATTATTACAAGGCCCGGCTAGCCGGAATCACGAAAAAAAATATCCTATCTAGGTGGAAAGCTACGGGACTTTGGCCAGTTAATGTGGCGAGACCTCTTCTCTCAAAATTACTAGCATCTGCTGATAAGCCTCTTCAAGCAACGCCTTAAATCCCTGAAAAGCAGCAGGAAGACCTTCTTAAGACCCCTCAGCGAGGCAGTTATATTCAGCAATTAATTGACCGAGTTATTCCTCCTAGTCAGATAGACCTAACAGCTCGTCAATTATTTCGGAAGATCCGGAAGGGAATTGACGATAAAAACATCTAGCTAGTACGCGCAGAGCAGGAAATTCGTGATCTTAGGCATCAAGTTGATGCTCACAAACCAAGGAAGAAGCAGAAGGTCGAGCATAACCCTAATAAAAAATTCGCGAATATTGAAGATGTTGAAAAGGCTCGTCAGCGCCTTCCAGCGCAGATTGCAGCAGCAACCGCAATTGCCAATATTCCTTTTGAAGACCTCTGTCACGAGTGGCAGCTTCCTAGCTAGAAAACACCAAATATTACTATTTTGAACGCGTTGTGCCGACTAATTTGACGATATTGAATGCTGCTATAGTGGCCACAAATGTGGCCGGCTTCCCTGTGTGGCCGGCTTCGGGGTGGCCGACGTTAATTACTTCCGCTATATTCTGGACAAACGCGCAAATTCTAGCGCTTCTCCTACAGCCATTCCACAGGTCTACTATGCTACACCACTGACAACCAGTCACAAGATCCCAACCATCAACGCAAGTAGCTCGGTTAGTTACACCCACTCCGAGTCTGACTGACCACAGACAGAACAGCGTTTGCTAATGTCTGCAAAGCACGACGAGACAAACCTCACAGACAGTTAGCTAACTAGTGTCGCGACTCCACCAGACGAACAAAATCCCCAGAACTGGCCGGGCTGGCTCAATCGATCGGCCATATTCCAGTACCAGGATCGAAATGCCAAATGTGACTTGCTTGCCCACGTAGCCTCCTTGGCTGTTTGCTACTTTAGTCTGGCACAGGGCGTAGACAATGGGGCGTGGAACAAAAGAGCAAGGCTGGTAGTTAGTTAGCTGCCCGAACAAGACGACATTGTTCATGCAGACCCTTCGTCCACAACAAACGCCTAGTTTTGAATGACTAGTTCTTATATACATACGTATTACATGCTCCGTACAGACAACCCATATCGACATTTGAACGTGAGCCGAGATATACCCTGTTCCGCGGTCACGGTGGATGCGGGCCAGACCGAATGTCACCAGTCATCCGCAAGGCGCACTCTTACATAAAACCCACTCCATCCGGAACTACGAAATTAGCCAGGTAGTTTTCTCTTTATGTCGGCTCAGTTCAGATAATAAAATTATTTAATTCATAGAGACGGTTCATCAGCACATAGCATACTTACAGCAGGCCAAGGTTGGGCAACATCGTTTCACACCTCAAACCATGTATCTTCGAGCAGACCACGCCGAATCAAGGCTCCCCGCTCTGAGAAGCATCATCCGTTCATATCCCCTCGGCGTTCTCACCACCGCCATCCCCTCCGAGACCCAGCCTTTTATCCAGGCCACTCACCTCCCCTGGCTTCTCGATGTTCAGGATGAATCAAGCGATGCTGAACTCGGCGTCCTCCGTGGCCATCTAGCTCGCCAAAACCCCCACAGCAAAACCATGATTGATGCCGTAACCGCTCGTGGGGACAAAACCGCTGTCCTCGAACAGGATGTCATGGTCCTCTTCACTGCGACCCCAGCACACTACGTGACGCCCAAATTTTACACTGAAACCAAGCCCTCAACTGGGAAAGTAGTCCCCACGTGGAATTACGCCGCCGCTCAAGTCTATGGCAAGGCTAAAATATACTATGACGCCAAGTCCGAAGAAACATCAGACTTTTTGGGCCGCCAGATTACGGACCTAACAAACCATACTGAGACGTCTATTATGGACTACACTGGGAAGAATGGTCGACCGGGGCAGTGGAACGTAACGGACGCACCTGAGAAGTACATTGACATACTGAAAAAGAATATCATCGGTATTGAGATTCAGATTTCAAAGTTGGAGGGGAAGTTTAAGATGAGTCAGGAAATGAGTAAGGGAGATCGAGACGGTGTGGTAGAAGGCTTTGCCAGTCTTGAATCGGATATTGGAAAGGCGGTGTCTGAGGTGGTGCAAGAGAGGAGTGAGATGAGGGAGGCCTCGAAGCGGTGATTTGTTTGCATTGACGTACGGTGCGCATGTAGAAGCAATAATTTGATCAATTTTTCAATCTGCTATCTCAGTTTTCCATCAGTGAATGACCAGACAGATCAAAAACACAACAGTGACATAAGATAAGCGTCTCTCAGGGGTAAGTAAAGAACGTGCTCTCATCAACCGCAAATCTTCAGATAACGTGAGCTGCATACTATGATGTTCATCAAAGAGACATGGTATGTTGATTCAATCGTACCACTTACACAAAATTCCTTTGCCGAGATGGGGCAATGCGGTGTAAATTCACACGCAACGGCAATCCAAGCTGAGTATTTGATAAACCCCAACATCACTGAGTCTATCGAAGAATTCAATCACAAATTAAATAGATAGTGTGCCAAGTTACTTATTCTGAGGGTCATATATTTCATGACCTTATTGTTGAGATGTCCTACATTCTCTTAAACTTCTAGGCCCCGTGGACACCACGGAGTTAAAGAGCAATTACGATACATCAAAACTCTTCCAGAAGCGTAATAATAACCAGATAGATCATAATGATTCGAAATGATCGGGATTTATTATGCCCAGTCACACATAAACAATCCTTGCTCTACAGTCACGAGAGTCCGGTTCTGACTCCGCACGGCTGCCGGCCAGCCATTTCTGTACTTGGTATATTGTGTATGCAGCCCACCAGACGATAAAAGCCACAAGTGGTTAGCAAAAACAATCTCTCTTGAATCCCTTCCACAGCGTCTAGAACGCGTGGGTCTGTTGCTACGGAGATGTACGGGAATCCGAGGTTCTGTTTTGATGACTCACGCCGATCGTTTTTGGTGAATGAGGCTTGTGTTATCATGCAAAATCCCGCGGGGCCCCTGAGGGAAATGCTGGTCTGGCAGCTTGGGCTGGATATTTGTAAGCGGTGATTTCCAGGAATTTAACGTTTACTCGGAGTCTTCGCCCCTGAGGCGGCTGCGAAGCTAGACATCACAACACTATGGAGGTGATACATGACCGGATAGCCGTTCTAATGTACCAGGCGGTCCAAAAGAGACATAGCAGCCAGATCGTCATAATCAATACATTATGTTTCCGACCATTCAGTAATATCCTGTAGGAAAGGGGCAGGGTTTCTTGTCCCCTCCACACTGTCGGGTTCCGTCCTCGCTTTTTTCCTTTGCTATCTCCCCCCCACTCGCTTCCTTTCCGATGACAGTTGGGAATGAACGATATCTCGCATATATTTCTGTAATTGTATTGTTACTAAATTCTCTAAGGGTTGTAATGCAAGTGCAGTCACACCACTTTCGCTTCGATACTGTCATGGTATGCCTAGCGGACTTGGGTGTCCAGCCCCGTGAACTAAAACCTCCTCCTGCTAGCTGTTCTCAGTAGCCGTACATCAGTCAGGGTTTTTTTTTTGTGTGTGCTCTTTTTGTAAAGTCTTTACAATAAAGTCAAAAATGTGCTTCGTATATGAATCCCACCGAGTAGCTAACATCCACGCTAGGCTCGGTGCCTTTGCGGACAAATCCTGTGCCTTCCTGAAGCCAGCTCAGTCCTGAATGGTCTTGACGTCAATCTTGAACCCTGCACGGTGCAGCCGGTCAACGTAGCTCTGTCCCAAGCAGGCCGGTGTATATGAACCTCCTCCCAGCTGAAGGTCGTCCTCTAGAATAGCCAAGGCGCCTTCTGCAAGAAATATTCCAGTGACTGCGAGACGGTTAGAATAATGCTTCAACAACAACGTCGGCTGAACTCAGCTGGTCGCACTTACGGGCATACATGCTTCCATGGAACCAAGCACGACACAGGGCTTGCTTGTTGGTAGGGTTGCTCTCAATGTCAGGCGATGCCGTGCCGCGATACTCAACCTCCTCCTTCGCCATATCTTCTCTGCTGACGCCCTCTCCTGGCTGGTAGACAAATCTTCTCACCAGGCTTCGGAACGGCGGCACAAATACCAAGAAGAAGCCGCCTAGGGCCAATGCGAAATGCACAGCAATGCCATGGAGCCAGTTTCGAGCCTTGAAGTATTCAGCCCATGTGAACTTGGGTCCATAAAACTCGTCCCTCCGACTGGGGATTTCATGTAATAGCCCCCATGTCCGTGTGACAACGGCCTGGTCTGTCGTGCCTGCAATAGACGTGGTAACGAGTCCAAGATTAGGCAGCGATGTAACCCCTAGAATTCGCTGAAGAAGCGATCGCTGCGGTCTAGCTCCTGATGTATGGGGAATTGGAGACGTCGCATACGGCTTGGTTGCCTGCACTACCTCTTTCAAAGGGAAGTGCTCGAAGTGAACGAGGACAGTGGCGAGGGTGCCTCCCGACGGCTTGGAGCTGCTCACAGTTAGAGATGAACTTGAGGATATTTCAACTATTTGAGCAAGATTTTAGTAAAGCGTACGTGAGATTATGAATAGAGACAACGGCATCTTTGGTATGGGCGTTCAAGTCCTTCCGCAAATGTTGCGCCATTGACCACGTTACCAAATCTGGAGGAGCGGACTCAACGCCTGCTTGGGGGAGCATGATGGCTCCGGTTTTCTTTGCGGTACCTTCATATTTCTTGATCATACGAGCAACCCAGGGGACCTCGCCGGTGCAATCGAGATAATGTGTACCCGTTTCAGCGCAAAGTTTGAAAATGGGTTCACCATACAGACAGTAAGGGCCGACTGTGGTGATGGCAACAAAGGCCTTTTTAACTAAGGAACGCAATTCCGTTTCATCACTCACATCGGCAAGTTCGATGCCTATGAGGATCATCAGTTCGGCATTCTTGTTGTCTAAATGATAAACTCTAGATGCGACTATGGTAGTGTGGACGTACTGGGAGGAGATCTATCGGCATTGAATTTCTGGCAGTCCGCTACCACAGCCTGAAGTTTAGACTCTGAGCGTCCAGCAACAGCCCATTTCAGGTTGGTAGGGAAGTTGATAGCGATGTGCTCAGTTGTCAATCGGCCAGTATAGCCTGCAGGAGAGCGGTTAGCATGACATCGATTCATGTACTCGGCATAATCCGATGTATTAGTGGAGAGAGACGTTACCGGTGGCTCCGAAAACGATCAGATCGTACTGGCGTTCATGCTTTCTAGTAGCCATGGTTGGTGTCGCGGCAGCAGATGGCTTACAACCTGAGACGGTTAGAGGAAGATGATAGATCAACAGGGGGTCAGCCAAGGGTGTGGTTGGACCAGCCTCGCTGGGAATGTTTGTTACCCGGATGGAATAGACAATCAACAACAAGATAGATTATTAAATGATGATGAAAGTGTGACGTTCCCTTAGACTTGAACGAATGCGGCGCTTTAAATAGCTATGCCTGCAGAGTCGATCGGGAACGGGGATCCAAAATGGATTGCCTCTCCGACAACGACCACCAAGCTCCAATCAACACCCACAATGGGGCAGCTGGTTGTCAGCATAACAGTGAGAGACACACGCGCAAGAATCTATTTTGCATGCAAATAAGATATTGAATGCTAAATGTGCTATTTTCAGCCTGAAACCCGCCATCAACGCTGGATTTTTTTTTCCAACAGCTACATGGAGATCTACCTGTAGATCCAAAGTGGCTTAGCGTCAAGTTCATCATGTACTCCGTACCTCACAAGTCTCACAACTCATATCTGGCATCACGCGGAATAAAACATCCGTACGTCTTGTAGTTCGAGGTTCTGGGGGCTTTTTTTGTCTCCGAAACGTGGATTTTCGAGGTCGTGCCTCGTGGAGCTGTTGGTAGGAGCACATAACTCCCCCCGTTTCAGGTTCAAGTTGTATTCCGATATATGCCACATACCCCATACACTTACTCTCTTCGGGATCAGGCCTCCCTATGTTGCCAGGCTATAAATTGATTTGAACGGTTTCGTCCCCGTAGACATCGATGTTGCCTTTAGCTGTTCGTCGCGCTGCAGCATCTGATTCCATAACTTCCGGGGTATTTTTGCTGTGACCCGGACTCCGGCATATGTCAAGGGTAAGTCAAGATGGTGGAGATATTAAATCTTGCTATGAGCCTACGAGCAGCCTTGAACCAGCTCTGTGGCATGATCTTGAAACTTCTGTAGCTGAGATGAAGCAGATTAACAGGCGGTCAGGACCATGACCTTTTGTAACGTAACCGTGGCCTCTCTTCCTCGTTTTGCTATGCTTAATATTGCAATTGCTAAAGCGTCGACAATACTGGCTATGTTAGCTCGGTACCAAAAAGATCTGACTGCCTGCACCGCTTTCTGCAGTTTTTTGTGCAGGTGCGGCGGCAAGCTTCATCTTATTTCTCTTCTTTCTTGGCATATGTTGTTCGTCCTGTTTTATTTGAAAATGGAACCGCATCCTCATTGAGGTAGGTCAACCACTCTTACTCATAACCGGATGCTTATATCACATTTATCAATGATGAGTGACACCATCTGGTTTTTTCCCCCCTGTTCTCTAACCAGTTTCGCCATTGCACGGCTCGGGGGCGGGCATACATCTTCAACGACTGCACCAAGCTAATCCAAATCGAGAGTTTACTGTGGGCGTCACGGAGAGACTGAAGCTCCGCAATAATAGAGGCCATCATGTGATACATCATGTGATCTGCATTGCAAAAATCAGTCAAGGTTGCGGAGCCACATCCCATTTTCGCTTGCTTGCCTGTCGTGCGCTCACGTGCTTGCCCTAAGGAAAATCACAACTCCAGCAGATTTTTGGTGGGAGGAGCCGTAACCGAAGTCGAGCATCAAACACCTGCCGCCCGTCACTTGTCGTTTTCCACCCCCAAACGACAACCCTCACACATCAATCAACATGACCAAGCGTACGAAGAAGGTCGGCGTGACGTATGTATTAAGTTGATCAACATGCTGTTATAATACTCTCTTTGCTAACATAGTCTGCAGCGGTAAATATGGTACCCGGTAAGTCCATCGAAGAATTATTATCCAACTTTCACGAATACTCCATGTCACTCGATCCACGATCTTACGATGATGTGTGCTTTTACTCTGGCTTGTTCGCGGAGAGTAAGCCTTCGGGGTTCAGCTTTGGGGAGGAGTTGTCTGTCTGGTTATCAAAATCGTTGTTGCCTCGAAATTTTGACCGGGGACGACTCCTCCGATCTCCCGCGGAAACACGCCAGAGTCGACGCACGATAATCGACAACTTACACGCGCGTTATACCAACAACGGAATTACATGAACTGAAACTAATCTTTGTACCTATACAGTTACGGTGCTTCCCTGCGTAAGCAGGTGAAGAAGATGGAAATCACCCAGCACGCCAAGTACACCTGCACCTTCTGCGGTAAGGTCAATGTCCGCCGCCACTCCACTGGTATCTGGAACTGCAAGTCCTGCAAGCGCACCATCGCCGGCGGTGCCTACGTTGTTGCGTACGTTAAGCGATCCTCTGAATATATCCTGAAGCAATTCCTCACGTCTGGTTGCGGCGTCGATACAGCTGAGGAACTGAACAAGGGCCACGAAAGCCTCTTTCTGGACTAGGAACCACGAGATAGCTAACAAATTGTGACAGCACCCCCGCCGCCGCCGCCATGCGATCAACTTTGCGACGATTGAGGGAGATTGCTGAGGTATAAAGGAAGTTGCTGTTGTTGGTTATGACGGGGGGATGTTACGGATCTGCTTTTCGGTCTGGTGTACGGGGAACATGGTTTGCGTGCCTGCACTACGAGTGGACGAAATGGTCGTCAACAATCGAACTTGGGTCATAGAAGCCGGTCGATTAGCAATGGACTAAAACAAAACGGTTGCATGGTCTCAGACCTATTACGATAAAACGCATGACCCAATATCGACGACTGGTGAGAAATGACGATACTTGACTCGTTTGGCTGCCTTGCCGTTCACATGATACCGTGAACGTGGTTTTCGCGCTGTGTAGGATGCGTCATCTCTTCGTGTGATGGTACCATCAGAGAGATTTTGTCAGAATAACATGAGTCATCTGGTCAATCTCCGATTCAATGAGGATTATTCACTATCCCAGCAATTATCCCGCTAACCGCAAAGTCAATAAGTAAATGAAGGAGACTTCACCTTAAGGCATATGACGTGTCAGCGCGGCGAACCTCAGTGACGCATCATCGGGTCATAAATCATCGACTAGAAGATGCACGTCAAATGTTTGCCAAAGCGCCGCAAGGCCCCCTCACTCACTCCCACTCGTGATGAGTTTTTTGCTGTTCCAGTAATACTGGCTACGGACGGTCGAGCCTGAACATTTTTTCACCATGTGCAAAAGATGACTAGCCAGTAACATAACTCCAGAGATGCCTAGTCTGCCTGGTCTCGGCCCGTGAACCGCCTCCACTGCGTAATGGACTTGACAGCTTGCATGTTTGTTTCGTACCCCAGCGCCGCTAGAGGTTCCAGCAAGGCAAATGCAATGTTACTCGACTTTTTGAGTCACATCATCATTCCCATCTTCTGTGGTGTCCACCTACCTGTAAGGGGCCGCTCGGTAGTCAGTTGCAAAGCACTAATTTTGAACGGCCCCCAAGCCAGTTTTTACACAAAATTTAGACTCTTTGCCGCGCAAATGTTGAACGCGCACAGTACGTGAAGATACGGTGGCGGATTGGGGTCCTTGGCCCCAGCTCATCTACATTGGTTGTTTGACCGATTGGTTAGTACCAGTCAGAGGTCAAATCCTCTGCCGTTTGTGATTGGGCGCGGTTGTCAAAGATCATGTTAAATATGTGCGTCAGCCTCTCGTGAAGTTAAATAATGGCCGAGCGAGTCCGGAATATCTGGCAATGTGAGCAAAAGCACAGCGCACGTAGTTTGGGAATCAAGCTCCGTAGTGACGCGGTAATAAAACTCTAGCAGGGACATTTGCTACGCCTATCGTATCTTGAGCTCTCTTGTCACCGAATGAGAAGACCACCCCGCCGTGCTTCGTGCTTCGTGCTTCATGCTTCGTGCTTCATGCTTCGTGCTCTGTGAACTAATTAATCGTGTTCTGTTCCTCGAAGCGGTAGGTGTGACCAACAGGCGGAGGTGGAACTGCAGCCCCAGCTCAGCTGACTGGCAGCTTAGATCAGCGCATTCCAGTAGCCGTCGAGATCCCTAATTGAGAATGGACCGATGGCATTATTACTATAGCTACGGAGTAACTAATATCCAGAGACTTCGAGAATGTATGGTTCCGAAAGATGTAGTGTATGTACTCCGGACAATACCTACTACACGCAGTGTTAAGTTAAGTGCCACTCTTACCAGCAACATCGTGTGTCTCAGGTTCTGGCGACGCAACGAGACGATCACTCGCACAGCCGCGTCAACGGGACTGACTCCACCACCATCATCGGGGGGGGGGGGGGAAGAGAACCAATACATTGGTGTGTGCCATTACGGCCCGCATTGCTGCCGCCAGCACAAAAATAAAAACAAAATTGAAAACTTGAAAAAGCTTAGATGTATTACATGGTGGCGGGACGAGAAGTCGGTGACGAGACCCAGTTGAAGAACCGCCCACAAGGATGGATGTGGTGTGTGTGTGTGTGTGTGTGCGTGTCCCCTTGGCCCACATCCCTCTTGGCGCTGCCCAGCCAGCCAGCCTAAATGAGATGGTGCACTCCGTAGTGCCCCTACCTACGAAGCGCAGCACCACACAACTACGGTCAGAGAGGTCAGTCTGCATCATCATCAACAACAAGAGTACAAGTGGGGTCGCAACAGTTAGAGTCAACGCGGGCTTGACTGATGATATTGTAGCAACCGGCGTCTAATCTAGTTATCTATGGTATAGGCCAGATTCCCCCAGCGCTGCGACGCGGGATTGACGGTAGACGTTTGGATGGAAACCTCCGCTAAGAGAAAAGCATTAAGGTCGCCGTTCGTTTTCTGCGCTGGCTGGCCGCAGCGCTGCGGCATGGCATGCAGGACACTGCACAGGGGTCGCACGTGAGCTGTCTGGGCTGTGAACGCCCCGATTTCACGAGACTAGTACTCCGTAACTAGTCGACTAACTACGTAGTAGTTAGCGGGGAACCAGGCTCGGCCAACACCTAACTACAGACAGTGCTGTAACTAACTGCTCTGGAGTTACTCCGTACTACACCATACGGAGCAAAATAGACCAAGATTTGACTCGTAATGCGTCGTCTGGACGGACGAACTAGGAAGAGGGAATTGCCGCAGGTCCACGACCAGTTTAATGCTCAGTTTTCTGCTTTTCATAAAGAGCTTGTCGCGTGCCAAGTAGATCGGTTATGCCCATGGTGTCGGGTGTTTGTTGTTTCATGTCCAGCCAGAAATGCAGCAATTACTCCGTGCTGCGTAAGTATACTACAGAATGCAGGCGAGACAGTATGGCAACTCGTCTTTAAATTGCCAAACGTCCTCCATCCCATATAGATAAGTAGGGGATGCTGGAAGAAAAGTGCCTATCGGCTCCTCATGCGTGTCATCCTCGGTGAGTGTATGTGTCCAAGTTCATTCACGTCAATCGAGCCTGGAGCTGTTAGCTGCCCGCTGCAAGGAGCGCAGAGGCAAGAACTCGCAGCTGGAAGCCTCTTCACAACACTTCCAACAAGTCCGTCATTGAATAATGCTGCCCACATGTTTATGAACGTATGAAACACACATACGCAAACCTATCTGCAAATAGTCCAGCAGCTGCCTCGCCGGGTGCCAGCTTGAACCGCAGGCGGGAATCAAGGTTCCCGCAGGCCAAAAGCAGCCAGCCTCAGGCCTGGGTCCTTATGTCCTGCGTCCTGCGTCCTGTGGCCTTGTCTTCTATGTGTTGGGTACTTGCTTCGGTACCATCAACGCGACTCCGGTCGTATTCTCGGTAACTGCCATCTCTGCGTCCGCCAATCTGATTTTGGCAGTCTCAGCCTGCAGAGTTTCAACTTGATAACCCTGACATCGATCCGACAGGTCAGACGTGACCAAACACTTTCGTCCAGTTCGCAGCCAGCCAGCCAAAACTACAGCACTTGACTTGAATGGCTCTGAACCAGCCGCTAAGAGGCGTGGCGTCTTCAATGTCACTGACCGCTGATTGGCCGCTCGTTGACCGTGAGTACCAGACCCGGCGCGCGCGCCCAGGCCATCCTCCCAGGCCATCCCGGGCAACCCCTAGCCTCGGCGTGCGAGATGACAGACGGCCCTCTCGTCCTCTTTCCTGCACAGAAGCAGCAGACTCTGGCCTGCCCCGCGGTGTGCTCCCTCGTCGGTGACCAGTGACCAGCGCCCAGTGCCCCGGTGCCCATGCTCGCGGCTACCCGGTGGATTGGTCGGGCGGCTTGTCTGCAAGAGCCTTCGCCAGACACCGGCCTGGCCAAACCCGCCTACGCTACGCTATTCCTTGCCCCTCTGTTGGACGTCCCTTCCGCTCCTAGCTCCTCCTCGAAACTCTCCCTCCTTCTCACCTTTGGCCCACTGGTCCATTTTCCCTCGCTCTCCTTCTCTAACTGCTTGCTACCTTACTTTTCCTCCTACCCGCCCCAGCCCACACTGCACCACTACCCTACTAACCACCACTGCCACCTGCAACCACCTCCAGAGCCCAGCACCCTGACTGCCTGAGAGTCCCAACGCTCCCCCCCAAACTGCTCCACTAATACATCACCGCGCCAGCAGTTCAGCACTGCAGAGAATCCAGCCCAAGGTCCGCATCAGCTTCTGTCTGAACCTTGGCTGCATTGCTGCTATTTCGTCGCCTCGGACGGGTCGTTTGTACTTTTTTTTTTACATGTTTTCATCAAATTCGTCTCTGAATTGTCCAACCTGGCGTCATGAACGAGCCTGAGCAGTGCATCATATGTTTGGATCCGCTACCACGCCCCTCGTCCTCGTCCTCGACCTCGACCTCGACCTCGCCCTTGCCCGTGAACGGTGTTCACAATGCCGCCACCGTAAAGGCACCAGAGGCACCACCAGACTCGACCACAGCCGTTGCTGAGGCCGTCAGCGAGGAAACATGCCATCTCGACATTGTTGCATCTTTAGACGGATGTGAACATGTTATCCATGATTCGTGCATCAGATCATGGGCTCAAAAGACCAACACCTGTCCCATTTGCAGGACACCCTTCCATTCAGTTCGCGTCTACAACGGCGTAGATGGTACGTGCAGCGCCTAACCCTCCGCCATAACCTCTGTAACCGCCACGAGAACCACCACCACCGACACGTTTATTGTACTTCCGCTCCAGACAAAAAGCCTTCATCTTGCTAACATTTCATTGCTTTCTACGCAGGTACCGCAATTTCTACATATAATGTCGAAGACAAAAAACAAGTTGCCGAGTTCGACGTCCTGGCTTGGTTGGGCGATAACATCGCCGATGAAGAGGAGGAAGAAGGCAACCCTTGCCCAATATGCAACTCAACCGAGCGAGAGGATATATTACTATTGTGCGACAGCTGCGATGCTGCCTATCACACACATTGCATTGGTCTCGATCATATTCCTGAAGGCGACTGGTACTGCATGGAATGTGCACACCTATTTCAGCTTACAGACGATCGTCCTGACCGTACTGATGCTGAGCCACTCTCACCGCGGCCCCAAATTTCTCAGCGGCCTAACCCTCGAGAAGTAAGGGGTTATCATGTGCGAACGCGCCAGCGTCTTCGGAGAGCACGGAGGCAAGCTCGTAATGCTGAGTGGCAGGGTGCCTGGGGCCAGTTCTCCGGTCGCTTCTATGAGATGAGTGACCTTGATCTCGATAATCATGACGACGAGGACGACGAGTTGGAGCAGTTTCGTCGCTTTCAGCAGCTCGACCGTCGAGAACTGCAGCGATGGCAACAGCGCATGGACATTGCCAACCGACTTGGTGCTCGAGATACCTTTGCCAGTAATATCCCTCCGCAAATCAGTGAGCGCCTGCAACCCGCTCCGCTTCCAGTCGAAGAGACTCGTGATGAACGGCGCGCTTGGGGTGCCTTTAATCGTGTTCGAGACGCAGAGTCCAGCACCAATGGTACTCGGAAGCGGAAGAGCCGGTCTGTTACCGCGTCACCAGCGGAACCAGCTCAAGAACCAGAAAGGAAGCTAAAGCGTCCACGAACTAGAAGACTGCCTACACAGGCCGAGGCTTCGGCATCTGTTGCGTCTCCAGTAACGTCAGGTCCGTCAAATGCGCGTCCAACAAACGGGACCTCGCTCCGAAATGGCGTTACCGGTACGGAAATTGCTACGCCTTTGGTGTCGTCGCTGCTGAAAGAATTGGAGCCAATGGAGCTAAATCCTCTCTCCGAAGACGAAACACCCGTCCTTACCCCGAACTGGCGAGTGCCTCCAGAAGCCTCGTCACCAGCCATATCACCCTCTCCTTCAAATCACAGTAGCCCTCGGGCTCTTTCCCTGACACCGCCACCTCTTCCCAGCCTCGGCGGTCGACCTACATCCCCGACGCTGTCACTCAGTACTCATATTGAACCTCGATACCCACCAGCGAATTACTCTCCCACTCGGTCCAACAGTGATCACGGGGAATCTGACTCACGCTCAACCAAAGTTGACTCACGTCCACTTGAACTGCGCCAACCGCGACCACGACGCGCTCATCGAGTCTCGTCCCGAACTGAGGAAACTTCACCAACCAGGTGGACCATGACACAGGAAGAAAAGAAGAACATCAACGATATTGTCAAAACCGCACTGCGGCCCCATTGGCGAGCTCAGAAGTTGACAACGGAACAGTATGCAACGATCAACCGTGACATTTCGCGAAAACTTTACGATGAAGTGAAGGATGCGGCGTCGCTCGATGAACAATCTCGGCGCACATGGGAGAAAAAGGCCAAGCAAGAGGTGGCTCAAGCGGTCGCCGAGCTTTCGGCTTGATCACAGTTGCATGACATAAACTTTTGTGAACCCCGGCGTTTTCATGTTGAGCGGACGGTCTTTGTGGTGAGATACCCAGGTTTCATTTTTTTTTTTTGTACTTGTTCCAACAGCTAGGAAATTTTTGTTCTGCTCCTCTTTGAACACGAGGGTTAGTGGCGTAACAGGTCTGGCGAATGTTGAATGTATCTGGTCATAGTATCGGGGAGAGAGGCACATGGATGTTATTAGCGATAAGAGACGAGATGGGTTCTTGTATTTGTATATCGTCTTGAACGATGCATTATCTTGGCGTTGGCCTTTGTGGTCAGAGAATTATATAACAATGGCGATTTACGACTTCAATTGCACTAGAATGCAATAATAATACTTCAGTACCTAAGCACATTTAGCCACAGAGCTCGACAAATTTGTGTGGAAAGGAGAGGTCGAAATAACAACAAGGCGCGCTCTTTGGAGAAACGACCTCTGTTCGTTGTTTCAAGATCCACTCTCGGTTTGATCCAGGTTTGCTCGGATCATGTCGATCAACTCCACGCATATCAGGTCGTCGCGTGTTGCGACTGAAAGCCCACGCCAGAGCGGGGAGAGAGGCCACGAAGGACAAAACAGAGCCATCAGAGGCTGCGGTATGTCAGCAGTATCTATCTAACAGAACCCGGTAGAAATATGATTGGCAGGCACCGCTAGCGAAAAGACTGCTCTGGAATTCACTCTTGGCACTCGTAAATGATCAGGACGTTCTGGAGGTGGAACAGGTCTTGACGATAAGGAAAATTGTGCCTTGGGTGAAAGAGGAGGAAAAGAGAGAAATCGGAACACGTCCAGCAGATTTGCTATGAGAACGCTCTCAGTGGGGCTTGCCTCAGGCATTAACAGCCCCAGCAAAGCGACTTTGCTCAGGCGGGACTAACTAACTACTCCGTACGGAGTACTCCGTAGTTACCTAGTTACCAAAGCCAAACCGTTGTGCAGAAGGAGGTACGTACCGCCAGAAGCTAAGTGCGCAGGTGGTGTGGTAAAGGTCCAGCGAGTCAAAAAAGTTCGAGGCGCGAGACCCGATAACTTTCGACATCCCCGGCTTGGAAGGGCATTCATTCATAACTACCACCCACACAGCAGTCGCCATCATGTCTGCCTCCAGCAGGGGATGGCCAGCCATGCAAGCCGTCATATCAGGTTAGAATTGGTCCTCCAAACCGAACAACTAAAGCAAGCAAAACTAGGAGGACGTGCAAGATACGATTTTCAGGGACTAACCTCACGCGACCCCCAAACAGGCTCACTTAACATCTGCTCAAGATGCGCCACAAGCTTCACCCGAGTTCGAGTTCCTGTCCGTCTCTACTCGGCTACCACCACAACCACCAGCTCCGACGCTTCATTGAATACAGCCGTTCCCCCTTTGTCCACACGAGCTCGGCCAGCATACGACGTGCGTTCCGGCATCATTCTCACTCGGCCGCCCCTCCTGACTCGCAAGCTGCACCCTTTTGAGAATGCCTTCTTCTTCTACCAGAAGCGCTTGGAAGAGCGTCTCAACACGCCTTTTATCACAAACATCTACTTCAAGCCCGATACCGCGCGCCAACTAGACTGGAACTTGAAAGTAGAGGAGCGCGAAGGCACAGCGGCTAAGGACATTGGTACCTACAATGGCAAGAGCTCCAGAGCCTGGAATGACGAGTTGAAAGTCGGCGATGAGCTGAGCAGTCAGGAAAGCGTGCTGAATAGCCTCCTGAAGGATGCGGAGGCGCGTGTCAGTGATGACGCTGAGGTCATTGCTCCCGAGGATGTGGTCCCCGTGGAGAGACCGATGGAGAGGGCCTCGGAGGCCGACAAGAAGGGCGACGTGAAGAGATTGGATAGACAGCTTGAGAGGACATTATATCTGGTTGTCAAGGGGAAGGACGCCTGGGGTTTCCCAGCGGATCGTGTCGCCAAGGATGAGAACCTGCACGAGGTAAGATTCTCAAGACCGCTACCTTGACTACATAGCACGCGGGGCTAACGTACAGGAACAGGCCGCTCAGAGAGTTTTGGACCAAGCTGCCGGTGTTAACATGAACACTTGGGTCGTCGGCCGTGTCCCCGTCGCCCATGTTGTCAAGCCGCCTGTCCACGGTGCCGATGGCTCCGTCCAGACCCGTGGTCAAAAGACCTTCTTCCTCAAAGGAAGAATCATGGCTGGCCAGGCTGACCTGAAGGACAACCCCTTTGGATATACCGACTTCAAGTGGCTGACTAGGGAGGAGCTGGAGAAGGAGCTATCGCCCGAGTACTTCCGTGGTGTACGAAACATGATGTCAGCTCGGTAGAATCGAAAATGAGGTTGAGGTGAAGCCAGGGAGACCAGAGAGGAGGGTAAGGAGAGGACAATAGAATCACATGACGCCTGTTTGTGTGGCATGTCTTGTAAATTATAAATAGTGTACACATCTTGTACAGAATACCAGAAAAATGGTAATTTTTCCCTTTTATTCGTTTTATGTGTATTATTTACTACATATGGCGCTTGTTCACCAAAGCCTACGTCTACCGTCGGTCTCATCACAAAACTCAACACTATTCAAAGTTATCGGCAACGACCACGTAAGGTCTCAGCAGACAAATTTCTTAGACTCGGAGGTCTATCCACGTCCACCTGCTCTCATTCATCACTTTCGGCAGCTTGTGCCAAATACAAAAATTCAACGGGTTTCATCCAGAACACGCATCACTACCGTTGCAAAAAAGCCATAGAATCGAGCCATCACGCATTCCCAAAACAAAATTGAATTTCCATCAACGCCGCAACTCCACTTCCCCGCCCCCGATATCATGATGCGAGCGAACAAGGCAACAGTCTCTGGCAAACTATTCATCACGATGTCCCAGTAGGCTTAGCTTGGCCCTCAACGAATTCTAGAGCATCCGCCGTCGGGTAGCAGTTGATGGAACTCGTCTTGTCGCGGAATGTCACACCATAGCACTTGTCTGCCACATGAACAATTTCGGGGCGGAAAGTAGTGCAAATGAACTGAGTGCCGGCTTCGTTCGAGATCGACTCCAGTAGCGCGGCGACAGCAGTACGATATTGGGCGTCCAAGTTAGCGTCAACTTCATCAAAGATGACCATAGGACTACTCTCAGTCTGTTGAAGGGCAAAAATGAGACACAAAGCGCACAAACCTTGTCACGAATGTTAGTGAATTCTCTTAGTTATTGCCGGTTAGTTGAGTTACTTACTCTTTTGTCCACCGCTGAGTTGCTGGATTCTCTGTTGCTCGTCAAGGTGCTTGGAGTTGAACGAAACACTGATGCCAACTCCAATGTAGTTCTCTACACTGCCACGTGCCTCCTCGTCAGATTCATCAATGTCTTCACGACGATCGGTTCTTCTCTGAATGACAAGACGACCATGGCCCGCAGGAACCAGCTTAGCAAAGATAGTGGCGAACTCTTTAGACACCTGCTTAAAAGTACGCTCAATTGCCTCGTCCTTTCGTCGGTCCAAGTGCTCGACAAGCTCCTCGATCGATCCCTGGGAAGCGTCTAACTCCTTTCGTCTCTTCATGAGCTGATCTTGTTGGGTCGTAAAGTTGTTGTATTGTTCGAAGGCTTTCTTGTTGACATGTTTGTACTTCTTCAGAGCTTCATTCACCTTCCTCAGCTTGTTTGTGATCTGCAACATGTTAGTATCTTATCGTGAACTCAGACGGTGACTTCTAGCTTACCGCATTAGCTTCCATATTCTCATATTTGTCAAATGCTTCCTCAGGAAGCACACCTAAATCCCTAATGTTCTTGGCACACTCTGCAGCCTGTGCAGTGAGCAGAGCTTTTCTCTGCAGGGTCTTTTCCATTCTTTTCTGCTGCTTTTCTATTCTAGTAGAGATGTCGTTCTGAACCTGCTCGCGCTCCGACTTGTCAGCACTCAACTGATCAATTCGACCAGTAACATTCTCCATCGTGCCTTCTGTCTCCTGAAGATTTGCTTCCACTATGCGAAGTGACTTCTGCGCTGCCTTCAGCTCTCGTTGCGCTTCCTTGAGACCACCGGATGCTCCACCAGCAGCAGAATTTTCAAAGGCTTGACTGTTGAGCTGATCAAGCTTCATCTGAAGATTCTGTCGCAAGTCAACTTCAAGGAATTGCTTCGTTCTCTCGAGTCCTCGTCGTTCGTTACTCAGGTCGTTCCACTGTTTCTGTAACTGTTGAGTGGAAGCACTCAGCAGTTCTAGCTCCCGCTCTTCTGCCGATGTAAGGCTTTTCTTGAACTCGGTGCCAATTTCAGCCTCATGCGCGGCAACTTCTTGCATGAACCCGTTCATATTTTTCTCCACTGCGTCTCGGCGCTTGAGGGCAGCGTCCAGATGAACCCTCTCATTCTCAACATGGCCAGATTTGTTCCGCAGCTCATGTTTAAGCGGTTCAAATCCGTCATCAGCCTGCCGTAACTGCTGCTCCAGCTTTTGTAATTCAGACATGGCTCCAGTAATCTCCTGATCTTTAAGCTCGATTTGATAACGCAAATCTCGCGACTGAGCAATCAAGTTCTCATACTCTTCTCGCCACTTGTTTGCGGACTGAACTGCTTCGAGTCGCGACTTGCGAGGATCAATATAACCACCAGTCATTGCACCTCTTTTGTTAGTCGTATCACCCTCAGCAGTAATACCATCAACGCCGTGACTTCTGGCATATTGAGAAGCCACGGCCAAATTAATGCAGACCACAGTCTTTCCAAACACCTGCTGGAAGGCCTTTTCGAACTTTGGACTAAACTTTATCTTGTTGATGAGAGGCACTGCGTCATTCGTACGAGGAAAGTTTACCTGCCGCGGTCGCAATTGTGCCAATGGCATGAATGTAACTCGACCACCGTGTTGTTTATACAAAATATCCGCCAGATAAGTCGCGGTGTCGGCGTTGTCGACAACGTAGTGAAACAAACTTGCTCCAGCAGTTTGTTCGACGGGTAGTCTGTAGGCATCGTTAACCTCGAGCAAGTCTGCCAGCGTTCCATACGCCCCGGGGATGTCTTGTTCCTGTTTCAAACGTCGGATTGTGGCCAAGCCACGAGCTGTCGTGCCATCAATAGCGTGGGATAATCCTCGTTCAGCTTGATCCTTTTCCTGCCTGGCATTGGCAATAACGGAGTTGAGCTTGTCTTCCTCGCGACGAATGAGCTTTCGCTCATCATTGAGCTTGTCCAGGTTCACTCTCGCTTGGGTTGCTTGGTCTGCCATCAGCACTCTATCGCCGCTCCAGTTTGACAAACGGGATCTCAGCTGGGCAACCTCCTCCTCGGTATAGTCGATAGCGCTCTGTACTCTGGCAACTTCCTCTTCTGCCTCCATTCTGTTCGCCTTTTGCGTGCTAATCGTAAGGTTTAACTCCTCTACTTCTTGCTTTAACCAAGCATCTCGCTCCGACTTGTTCTTAAACCGTGAACCTCGACTTTGCTTGGCAAAGAGTCGCGCCCTTGAAGCTTCAGCCGCATCCAATTGCCGTCTAATTTCATCTTCCTGTTGTTTCTTTCTTTTATAGTCCGGCAGAATTTGTTTCAGCTGCTCCTCTTTTTGTGCTATCTCTTCTTGAACCGATTGCAGTTCGGCTTCATGCTGTGTTCGTGCTTGGTCTTGTGCAGACTGCCCATCCTTCAGGTCCTTCGCTTTTAGTTCCACTTTCGCGAGAGTCTTGGCACAGTCTCGTCTATCTTCCTCGTGTTGGCGTCGGTCAATCTGAAGAAGTTCCAGCTCTCGTCGTAGGTTGTGGATCTCGACATCTAGCTTTAAAATGGATTTTTCGCCCTTGAGAAATTCCGTGCGGCTTGAATCGCTAGTGTCGAGGCCATCCTGTCGGGCACTATCGATATCCTCCAAAGCAGACTGGACAGTAACTTGCTCGCGGTGGTGGTACGCATATTCCAAACATCGTCGCTCTCTATCTTTGTCTTGGAAGCCGCGCAATTCTTCTTTCTCTTCCTCTAGTTCGGTTAATCGCTCCTTGATGTATTCGAGTAATTCGTCGATTTTCTCTCGCTTATTGTTTGTTTCATGCATAATCTTCAGCGATTCAGCACGGCGTGCTTCGTACACGTGGGTACCAGCCACTTCCTTCAAAAGGTTCAATCTGTCAGACTCCTTCATATTCGTCAAGGCAGTCACACGACCTTGTGGAACGATGTAGTAGGGATTCGATCGCGAGAATCCTGCTGCTTCTAGGAGGTTCATGACATCTGTCTTTGTCACGACTTTTCGGTCCACGGAGTACTCGTCTTTCTTCAGTCCGATTGTTCGGCGCAAGACAACTTCCTTGTTACCTGTGGGGAAACGATCGTCGCTATTGTCGAAAATGATCTCAACATATGCAGACATGACCGCAGAGCCAGATCCTTCGTGCAGAAGGCCTTGTCGCTCTTCTCGGCTCATCTGCGTATAGGCGTCGCTGAGAACGAATCGCATCGCTGCGAAGAAGTTGCTTTTTCCTGATCCATTACGGCCGACAATGACGTTAGTTTTTGGCGAGAAGGGCTCGATGACGGTTTGGTCCTTGTAGCTATGAATTGTCAATACATTTGAACGGCGACAAGACAGGTGACTGTCGTACCTCTTAAAGCCTTGGACAATGATCTGTTTAATATACATGGTTAGTTGCGCTGGCGCCTATGCGCAACATCTGAGGACCCGGTGAGCTACAGTCTGAACCTGGCTGGAAGTCGTTGCGGGATGTGAAGTCGTTGTCTTTTACGATGCACGCGTCCCTTGCCCGCTACAGTTTAGCAGTTGTGGGAAGTCGCGTTGAGGGTTAGTACTTTCTGCCTGAGGCGGCAATTTGTGTGCACAGAGCCAGTGTCAGTGCGACATTGGCCTACCCTATGGTTTCTGCTGTTCGCCAGCTTGACGCATTCCCTTGCAGAGATATAAGTATGATGTATATCTTACATCATATCTGATCTATTGCATGGTGAACTCTATGCCAACCGAAACAGTCAGAGGCGCCACTTTTCACGCTCATTGCGGAGAGCCCTTGCATAACTAATAGAATTCTCTGGACAGTTCCTAGTACAGGGGGGAGCAATAATATAAATCTATGGCCTCTCCCGAGCCCAGGCCATATGTGCACAATCCACCAAGGACTCAACATCAATTATAATATCCTGTTCATTTGGACCAGGGTCCCTCAGGAACAAGAGCCTAAAACTCAACACCAAATCGCTTCTAACAACATTGTATGATGGCGGGTCCGTGGTAGTGTCTCTTGTGATCCTGATTTCTTGTTGTAAGATTGGTGATATTGCAGAAGCATCCTGGGCTGCTGCTGCCCGTGTCGTGGTAGCACCCTGCCGTGGTTGGATTATCTGTCTTGTCTCTTCCCATCGCTCAATTAAGAGGATGCCCTGAGAATAGAATTTAATAAGGACCACAATCTTAACATCATGATTAGATGCACGGAACCACCAATCTTTCTTTACGCGGAGTTCAGCCAGTGATCGTGTGTGTCCAGATTCAAACACAATTGTTGGCCAAGCATTATAGGGGGAACGCAATGGTGCAGGACCACCAGATGAATCTCCTTCTCCTTTATCCCCGCCTGTGCCAGTATTAGGATAGCCGTTGCATGTCGTTGAGCCAAAATTATGCCAAGCTCTCCTGGGTATTCCCATAGTATGAAGTGAAATTCTTAAACAGCAATATAGTCCCTCGTGTAGTTCTTCATGTACTCCAGTAGGAATAGTAACAATCAAGAGGTGATATTTCATTTGGTACCAAAATCGAAACTTTCGGTTAAGCTTGTCTCGCTTAGCTTCAATTGCCGCAAAATCTAAGCAAGAAACATCTATATAAAGGTTAGTTTCTAAAATAAAATAGGAGAAATTAAGACAATAGAAATAAACATACTGGTAACAGTTAAGCTATCTCCTATAGTGTGGTTAATCTCATTAAATAAGCTTTGGATAGTTGTAAAAACAATTGTCTTGTCCTCCTCTGCTTCATTAATGCCAGCGGTGGATGCTTTTGTTGACTTTGAAATAGAGGTGGATCCTGAGCTTGATCGTTTATCTGATGGCAACGACGCAGAATCGAAGGGGCTCAAGAAATCCATGTTCAGAGATTGCGTCAAGATATTTGTCGAGAATCGCGTTGATGTGGAGGAAGGCTGGTGTGGAGGAGAATTGGGGGTGGGAGGGAGTATTGTTATTGGGGCAGTAGGTGGGACCTACCATCTGGATTCGGGCTAGTGGCCTATTTCCCGGTGGCTGCGTTTCTGTCATATACCTTCTCACCGGCAAAACACCACAAACCAGACCTATCGCGGGAAGCCGGCAACATTCGAACTCAAAGTATGTTTTGCCGAGGTCGGGAATATGGTTTACGAAATCATCCAACCACTCTCCGGACCAACAATTTTCGAGGAGTTCCTGGATCGGCATGGAGAAGGAGTGCACCACGTGGCTCACGACTGTAATGGGATGCCCTGGGAGCAACGTATGAATTGGGTTGAGAAGCGTGGTTTTCAAAAGGTGCAGGGGGCAGTTGGCAGGGGCAAAACCACTTGGCATTTTTTGAAACTGAAGATGCAGTTACGACGTGCTTTGAAACATATTACTTCCCAGACGACTTGGAATATCCAACACCAGATGAGGAATTCGGACTAGAGTAGTTCTCTCATGAGAACACGAACACGTCAATTTTGATGACTTATATGCAATGCAAGCTTTTACATTTAGTATTGCAATGAAAATAAAAGACCTCTAACCGTGAAACATGATTGGATATTGACCCGTCAGCAGCCCAAACAATCGCACTGACATTGGTAGCACCTGCCGATGAGGTGGATAGATAGGGAGGGCGAAAACTTCGCCACCGTATCTGAAATTCAATCACATTATCCTAAAATGCATCATTGCGATGACACCTGGGGTGTGTGCTTCGGATGGGTAGCAATATGTGCTCAACATGGTGTTCGCTGCGGTTGGGCGTCAGGCGCACATGTACTGAGTTCGAGTGGCACAACCTTGAGCCGCGGTGCTCCATATTCGCCAAATAACAACCCCCCCCTTTACACGCTAACAGGTTAATTAATGCATGTCTTGCACAGGTACGCCGTACGGAGTACAGTATGTAATCCTTTCCCCGCTATCTGCGCCAGGTCTTCAAGTTGATGTCTATGCTTCAGTACTCCGTACACTCTGTATGATACGGAGTACTCCGTGTGAATGTAGACAAAAGAAAAGGGAAAAAAAAAAGTTTGGCGATGCGTAGATGGTTTAGGCCAGCCGTACCATCCACTTATCTCTCTGCCAACACGTAACTAATCCGTACCCATCATGCCCTCGTGGCTGGCCCAAAACTAGCACCAACACTTCCAAGAAAGTGGACTGGTGGACTAAGCGGACTTTCCGATTTGCAGCCTTGTTGCCTGATGTTGCCACGGCCCGCAGAGGACAGCCTTGGAATGAGAGCTAGTGAGTTGTTCCAGGCAGGACAGTATGTGCGAAGATGCACTGGAGCAAAAAATGGACAGGGAAGCTACGGCGAAGGACCGGAGTGACACAAGTTGAGGCAAACGGGTAATAGATGTGAGCTAAAACCTAACAGCATTTGAAGCGACCAGATATTTCTAGGGGGTTCAGAAATGGGCGAATAAGAAGTGGCGGAAAGAAAACACCAACAAGAGATTGCTGATCAGGTCGTCGCCGCACAGGCCACCCACGACGATGGAGGCACACAAAAAGGCACAGGAAAAAAAAAAAAAAGGTAATAGGTTGTGGTAATCTAGTGTCTGCCTGTACTCCGTAGGGCGCCTCTTCTTCAGCAGCTATCGCGAGTGAGAAGCCAGACAGCGGAGCCACGAGCGAAATCTCATTATTTTCACCAGTGTGTCCAGCCACCGGCAGAGTAGAGTTGACGTGAACATGGCTGCAGGCTTGCATGGTTGCAGCTGCATGGGAGGCGGCCCAATTGCCGGAGCTCCTGGGCCTGGGCGGGAGACATGGAACAGACGCAACAGAGCCAGCGAGCGGAGCACACAACACGAAACGGGGCTAGCCGGGCCAAAAGGGAAATTAAGCGAAACACAGCGACAGAAACCGTTGGTTGGCGTGCTGGGCTGCGCGTGTTGGCGTGTATAAAAATACAGGACACTCATTATACAAAGACCGGGCCTGCCCTCCACTCAATTTCTCCCGTCCCGTCCCAGCTGAGAGCCCAGCCGCTACCTTCTCACCCCAGCGCACCGCCCCAATCCTGCACCTGCACCGGCGCCACAGCCCACCAGCCACACCAAGTTCTTGGTCACTGAAGTACTACCTGCAGGTGCCTTCGACAGCTGCAGGCAGATCGGCAAGCTATTAAACTGACTTGTGTTGCATCATTTGCTTGTTGGCCACTTGCCAAATAACTGGTGTAACTTGGCACACTATGACAGTCTGAACCAAAACCACCATCTGCGATCCATCTTGGTCTTTCATCTGTGGCCACTGTCGCCCCCACCCCTACCATTACGCCCACATTATATGTATCAATTGGTGTAAGCCTCATAGTTGCCACCTCTCGGTGCTTTATGTTTGCAAGGCCACTTTGTTCCACAACCTGAAGGGTCACCTAACTCACCGCCGGCGACACTCATTCACTGTCGGTCCTCGTGTTGACCATCGACACCCGATTTTTAAACTATTGCCTCCCCGAGGTGCAGTACGTGGGCCATTTGTCCAGTGACTGCACCTCGACAGGGACGCCTTTCCACCATTATTCAATGTTATGATAGGAAACCCCTATCACATTATTTTCTCATCAAGTCACAATGGCGTCCAGATTGGATCGGTTGGTGACCATCCTCGAAACGGGAAGCACCAGGCTTATCCGAGAGACTGCCGTTAACCAACTTGCTGACTGGCAAAAACAACATCCAGAAGAGCTTTTCAATCTTTTATCTCGTGTGGTTCCTTATCTACGGCATAAGGATTGGGAAACTCGAAGCACTGCCGCCAAGGCGATTGGTAAAATTGTCGAGAACGCGCCTCTCTATGACCCAAATGAAGATGATGCTCATGCGGGACCAAAGAAAGAAGAGGAAGGTGTTGGCGAAAATGGCCATATAAAGAAGGAGGAAGCCGAAAAAGAAGGTGGCCTTACCGATGAGGACCTGCTCAACTTTGACGTACTCGATGTGAATTCAGTTTTGAAGTATGGCCGGGAATTACTTCGTGGAGTAGGCATCGAATACCATTTGGCTACGTTGGATCCTCAATCGCGTCTAGAATACCAGAAAAAGACCCTTCTTGGCAGGCTTGGCCTGCTTGGTCGAAAGTTCGAAGATGAAGAAATGCCAGTCATGGCAGACGGTCAAACTGTTCCTATGGCCCCCATGGAAGCCAGCAATGGCACTGGTCCGACGAGAAGCGACAGCGTGTCCCAGGGCCAAGCCGGAGAAGATTCTGCACCGCTAAGCTCCAGGCAGCTGAATGTTTTGAAACGCAAAAGAAAGAGAGAGGCAATGAAAGCCTCGCAAGGTAAAGGTGGATTTGGCGATCTCTCTCTTCGACGCTCCATGACGGCTGGATCTGAAGGCTTAGGTAATGACGAAACACCTGCAGTCGATGGAGACTCTAACAAGAACGGCAAAGTGAATGACTATTTCAATCTGGACCGACCTGCTGATGTCGATGAAGACACTAAGGTTGTCAGCGAATTTAAAGGACCAATAATACCAATCCAATCGGACTTGGAGGCAGAAGAAACAATGGAAGGAGCTGAATGGCCGTATGAACGGCTGTGCGATTTTCTCAAGATCGACATTTTTGACCCTTCTTGGGAAACTCGCCACGGAGCTGCCATGGGCCTCAGAGATATTGTAAGAGTTCACGGCGGCTGCGCGGGCAGAATTCTCGGAAAGACGAAGCAGGACAACGATAACCTTAATCGAAAGTGGCTAGATGATCTTGCTTGCCGTCTTTGCTGCGTCTTGATGCTGGACCGCTTCACCGATTACAGCTCAGATACCTCAGTGGCCCCGATTAGGGAAACTATTGGCCAGACTCTTGGTTCCGTACTGAAGCATATTCCTCCTGCCTCCGTTCACAATATTTATCGCATCCTATATCGTATGGTTATGCAAAAAGATCTGGACCTGGAGCGTCTTGTTTGGGCCGTTTGCCATGGTGGCATGGTCGGTCTCCGATATGTCGTCGCTGTGAGAAAAGACTTGCTCCTTCAGGATAACGACATGATCGATGGCATTATCAGCGCAGTTATGAAAGGATTGGGGGATATGGATGACGACGTTCGCGCCGTCAGTGCCGCTACCCTTATCCCTATGGCCAAGGAGTTTGTCGCGATGCGACCAGGACAATTGGACGGCCTCACATACATCGTTTGGGAGAGTTTGTCCAATCTTGGCGACGATCTTAGCGCAAGTACCGGCCGCATCATGGATCTTCTCGCTACCTTGTGCGGCTTTCCTGAAGTGCTCGAAGCAATGAAGACTTCTGCCGCGCAAGATGAGGAACGATCGTTCACACTCTTAGTGCCACGACTCTACCCGTTCCTACGTCACACTATCACATCCGTCCGTCTGGCCGTATTGAAGGCTCTGTTGACCTTCGCTAACTTGGGCGATGATACATCCCATGGCTGGCTGACCGGCAGAATTCTCAGACTCGTCTTCCAGAACATCCTGGTTGAAAGAGACCGGGACACACTTAACATGTCACTGGAACTGTGGAATGCTTTGGTCGAATGCCTGGCTAAAAATCCTGCAGTCCTTGCTGATGAATTTGCACCTCACATTGATCCTCTCATGCAGCTTACGTGCCATCCTATTGGCATTTCCCGCAATCCGATTCCGATGAATGCCACTTTGTTCCAAAAACCATCTGGCGGAACGTACTCAGGACACGGCATGGCGCAGCCATCTGGCAGACGGATGTCGTCGTCCGACGGAGCGGACAAGACACCGGCACCGAAACGTCGCCGCAAGTCCACAAAGACCGAGGAGCCAGTCTTGACGGGCATAACTCACGATGTTGACGGTCACATGATGCAAGGAGACATTGATTTGGTAGGCATGGACGTGCTGATTCGTTCTCGCGTGTCCGCTGCAACAGCTATGGGTAAAGTTATGTCTTTGGTACCCATCTCAAGTCTCGATGACTACGATGCGCTACTCGTACCTGCCTTGACCTCTGCATTTGCTTCAACACAGCTCACAGCTTGTGTTATTATTGATGAGTTCGCCAAAGACAGCCAAACATCGGATGGCCCGTCACGATACACAGAACAGCTACAGCGCATTGTGGAAGTGGACCGCCCATCTTCATATAGGGACCTGGTAAATTATATCCAACGCACCAGGACCCAGTGCCAACAACTTATTCACCTTTTCCGCGACCATGGTAAAGTGTCTCACAACAAGCTCCCGACATTACCCGTAGTTGTACAGGGTGAGCCGGAAGCAGGACCAAGTGCCTTCTCCCTCGCGACTGCAGATAAGTGTGTCAATGAAGACTTTGAGAAGCTGAAGAAACTCATGGCTCCTGGACAACGCCTGATTGCGAACCAGCAATTAGCCGAAGCAAGAGCTATTACAGTATTGGCAATTGAAGAAGCTAAGTCACTCAAGGATGCCCGTGATACGAGAATCAAGGCTGGCGCTGCATGTGCTTTAGTTGCAATGAAAATTCTGCCCAAAAAACCAAGCCCCCTGATTAAAGGCATAATGGATTCTGTTAAAACGGAAGAAAACCAGCTCCTGCAGAATCGATCTTCCGGAACCATTGCCAAACTTGTTCAGCTCTTTGTCGAGAAAGGTCGCAAAGGTCCTGCAGACAAGGTCGTTTCCAATCTTGTCAAGTTCTCTTGCGTCGAAGTTGCGGAGACACCCGAATTCCCTGTCCATGCAGCCAAGACTACCTGTATCCTCTCGATGCAGAAAGAAGAAGACAGAGTCGACCATCCGGATGCTGCTAAGTGGGCCAAGGAGGCTAAAGCTGCCCGAATCACCAGACGTGGCGCGAAGGAAGCACTGGAAATACTGTCCAAGACTTATGGAGCGGATCTACTGGAAACAGTACCCAGTTTGCGAGTGTTCATGGAAGCACCTTTGGTCAGGGCATTTTCTAGTGATCTGCCTTCTGAAGCTAAGGACCCGGAGAGTATTTTTGGCCAAGAAATTGTAGATGCCATGTCTATTATTCGAACAATGACACCGACACTAGACGGTGCTCTGCATCCGTTCGTCATGAGTATGTTGCCACTGGTCATTAAGGCTCTTCATGCGGAGCTGTCTGTGTTCCGTTATATGGCAGCGAAGTGTTTGGCTACTATTTGCAGCGTGATTACGGTCGAAGGTATGACAGCACTTGTTGAGAAGGTCCTTCCATCAATCAGCAATCCGTTAGATTTGAACTTCCGCCAAGGTGTTACTGAAGCTATCTATCACTTGATCGCTGTAATGGGCGATGCTATCTTACCATATGTCATCTTCCTTATTGTACCTGTCCTTGGACGAATGAGTGACTCCGACAACGAGATTCGACTAATTGCGACAACATCGTTCGCCACTCTGGTGAAGCTTGTTCCCTTGGAGGCAGGTATCCCTGATCCACCGGGCCTTTCCGACGAACTGCTCAAGGGCCGAGATCGAGAGCGAACCTTCATCGCGCAGCTTTTGGATCCCAAGAAAGTGGAACCATTTAAGATCCCGGTAGCCATCAAAGCCGAACTCCGGTCATACCAGCAGGACGGCGTGAACTGGCTTAACTTCCTCAACAAATATCATCTCCACGGTATCCTTTGCGATGACATGGGCCTTGGCAAGACGCTTCAGACAATTTGCATCGTGGCTAGCGATCATCATCAGCGTCAAGAAGAGTTTGCGAAAACAGGTGCTGCCGACTCTAGGCGTCTGCCATCCCTCATTGTATGCCCACCTACTCTCTCGGGGCATTGGCAACAAGAGATCAAGACATATGCGCCTTTTCTGACAGTCACGGCTTATGTGGGGCCTCCAGCCGAACGAAAGTTGATGAGGAGCAAGCTTGGGGAGACTGATATCATAGTGACGTCGTACGATGTTTGTAGGAACGACTGCGATGTTCTGGACACACACAGCTGGAACTATGTGGTACTTGACGAAGGCCATTTGATCAAGAATCCTAAAGCAAAGATTAGTCAGGCGGTGAAGAGACTTGCGAGCAACCACCGTTTAATTCTGACCGGCACGCCGATTCAAAACAATGTGCTTGAGCTCTGGTCGCTCTTTGACTTCCTCATGCCCGGATTCCTTGGAGCTGAAAAGGTGTTCCTGGATCGCTTTGCCAAGCCAATCGCCGCCAGCCGCTATAGTAAAGCATCTTCGAAAGAGCAAGAAGCCGGAGCTCTAGCTATTGAGGCTCTCCACAAGCAGGTTTTGCCATTCTTGTTGCGACGCTTAAAGGAAGAAGTGCTGAACGACCTGCCGCCAAAGATTCTACAGAATTATTACTGCGACCTCAGCGATCTACAGAAGAAACTCTTTGAGGATTTTACCAAGAAACAAGGCAAGAAACTACAGGCTGAGGCAGGGCGGGACGACAAGGACGCCAAACAGCACATCTTCCAGGCCTTGCAGTATATGCGAAAGCTGTGCAACTCTCCTGCAATGGTAATGAAACCCGGAAGCGCAGTCTATGACGACACACAAAAAATTTTGCAGAAGCAAGGCACCTCGGTTGAAGACACAATCCATGCACCGAAACTCACGGCGTTGAGAGATCTTCTGGTGGACTGTGGAATCGGTGGAGATGACGGCGACGCTAATGATCCTCTATACCAGCCAATCAAGCCGCATCGAGCCCTGATTTTCTGTCAAATGAAGGAAATGCTTGACATGGTTCAAAATAAGGTTCTGAAGGAACTTCTTCCTTCAGTCTCTCACCTACGGCTGGATGGATCAGTAGAGGCCAACAAGAGACAAGATATCGTCAACAAGTTCAATAGCGATCCATCTTATGACGTTTTGCTTCTTACAACGAGCGTAGGCGGTCTGGGGCTTAACCTTACAGGTGCTGATACTGTCATCTTCGTGGAACATGACTGGAATCCACAGAAGGATCTGCAGGCCATGGATCGAGCACATCGAATCGGGCAAAAGAAGGTGGTCAATGTATACCGTCTCATTACTCGCGGGACACTAGAAGAAAAGATTCTGAGCCTTCAACGGTTCAAGATTGACGTTGCATCAACTGTTGTCAACCAGCAAAACGCAGGCTTGGCGACGATGGATACAGATCAGATTCTTGACCTGTTCAACTTGGGTGACTCAGGACCGAGCCTGATATCTGATAAGCCTCAAAATGAAATGGATGGGCGAGAGGAAGATATGGTGGACATCGAGACTGGCGATCTTCGCCAGCCAGGCAAGAAGGCATGGCTGGACGACTTGGGCGAACTGTGGGATAACAAGCAATACGAGGAGAGTTTCGATCTGGATGACTTCATGAAAACCATGTCATGAACGACACTATGGGGACAGCTAAGGCATATATTTTTGTGGTGTTTCGGAGCTTTGCCCTGGCCTTGGTAATTTTTTTGTCTTCGCCTCTTTTGACCTTTCTTTTTAGTATCACCTATTCCCCATTATCATGTTTTGGATTTTGGGTAAGGAGTCATGGACATGCTATAAATGATTGCAACGGGGAGCATGCATAAGTGGACTAGTCTCGGGCGCATGCCCGTTAGCGAATGATTTTCGGCCTGTACATTATGAAGGGTATCTGCAACGAGGCATTTGTACAATAATTCTAAATGTTCTGCCATGACATAATGATGAGTACATAAATGATTTCCTTTAAACTGCAAGAATGCCGGCCCCGTGACTGATAAAGTGTTTAAAGTGACGAATGGTGGGGTCAGGGCCTGGAGTCGAGGATCATTGTTACCCCGCTAGAATGTCGCGAACCTCGAGCTGTCCCGCACTGCCCGTAGGTGGCACGATTGCAAGGTTCGACCTCCAACCGTGTGCCTACTTTAAATTTGAGCCTTGGTTGATTGTGCACTCTATTTGAAGCGAGCAACTAGAAAACCTGTGGCAGATCAAGATGCCCGTCGACTACAGCAAATGGGTATGTATTTTTCGCAGCTTCTAACAAAACATTGCTTACCCAAAGAACATTTATGGTACAGCGATGGAAACAACTGACCTAGATATATGTGGTAGGATGCGTTGGAGCTCAGCGATGACTCTGATGTTGAAGTTCACCCCAACGTGGACAAGAGGTCCTTCATCCGAGCCAAGCAGAGCCAGATTCACCAGGAACGACAGCAAAGAAAGATCCAGATCGAAGCGTACAAGTTCGAGAACACTATCCATGACGCTCTGCTAAAGCGCATCTCATCGATGACCACATCTCTGCAGTCCCATGGCTCTGAAGCGAAAGGTGCCAGCGACGACAAAGCCGCCGATGTTGCCCTCAAAGCTCTTGTCAAAACGAATCCAGGGCCATTGGCAGACGCTGTACCCCCGCGACCAGAGGGATTGGACAGCAGTCATCCAACACCGACAACCTACACCCAGATGTTGGCTGCGTTGATCGACGAGATTACTAAGACACTGGAGGAGAGGAAAGTCGAGGAGTTTTATCCCGCATTTATTGAAGAATTAGATGCGCATGCGAAAAAACTCACCCAGATCCGGAAGGAAACACAGTCCAAGCTCGATCAACTTTTGAAAGAGGAGGGTAAAAAAATCACCAGTGACAGTATTCATACAGGATTCAACAGTTCGCACGTCTCGAAAGCGGAAGCAAAAGGCACAACTACGAAAGTGGAGCTGTTAAATCCCAACTCTAACTCGTCGGATTCACAGCCGTCGAACTCAACGGCCGCTATGGATAACGACGAGGAAATTGAGGCATCCCCAGCAGCTAAGACATTTGCCCAAATCTCTACCAAAGACTACGCCTCCAGTCTCCAATTCATTTCGCAGAACCCGCAGATCCTGAGTGAGAGGGAGACTGATGGCCTCTTGGTCCTTGGCTTTGATGCCGCACTGGAGCGCAAGGATGATTATTCACGTCAATGCGTCCACCAAGCCTTGCTGCTGCAGTACTGCCGGGCACTGGGCAGGGACGGAGTAGGACTCTTCTTCAAACGAATCACGACCCAGGGCCATCAAGCGCAGGATGTCTTCCACAATGACGTTCAAGACACATACATGCGGATCAAGAGCCGAGCGAGAGAGATTCTTGCACAGCGTGCCAAGGAACCCGAGGAGGGTCAAGATGTTGAGCAAATCCAGCTGCATGCCGTGGAGCCGGGAACTGTTATCCAGATCAAGGTCCCAGCAGCCAACAGTCAAGATGCTGAAGTGAAGAAGGCGCGAGAGATCTTTGATGGCTTCAAACCAGATATGAAGACGGCATTGGACTCGGGAGACTTGGACGAGGTCAACAAGGTCTTGGGTAGGATGGCGGTGGATGAGGCTGAAGAAGTGGTTGGCTTGTTTGGAGAGGTAAGTCGCTTGATCAAGACAGACATCAATGAATCGACAAGTAGCTAACCCTGTATCTATCTGCAGGCAAACATTCTCAGCCTTGCGGAAGAAATTATTGACACAACAACGGAGGAGGGCAAGCAGCAACTCAAGGATTTGGAAGACCAAGCCAAGGCCGACGCAGAGGGACAGGCGGAGGTGGCACAGGAACCTGTGGGGGATCCTGAGTAAGGTTGCAAATACCCAAGATGAAGAGCAAGACGGGGCTGTACTGAGAGCCGTGCACGTAATAATTTATTAATGGGTTTGAAAAACGGAATGGCTAAGACTGGCTTAAAGCAATATATATATATATATATATGATTCTCGTAGACTAATGGACTGGTTCCTCCTCAAGTGGAAGAACGCAGGCTTTTGTACGGACTACCTATTATGAAATGAAATACTCCCCCCCCCCAAAAAAAAAAACCGGAACATGTTTGTTCTACTCGGGACTTAACCATGGATGTACATATTGATCAGGCATCCCGAGCGCCCTGGCGAAGGGGCCTGGTATGACCAGGAATGCGTGCACTTGAGAGCGGGCTGAGGTTTTGTGATGCCGTACTACGGGGTACGGACACCACCGGACATTGCGCCGAAGGTGTTACTCGTGCCACGCCCCACCACCTATGGTGGTGCTTATCACCAAAACGGCCACATCACCAAAACGGCCACTTTCTTGCATCGTACGCGTTGAACCGCGAAAATGGCTGCAACCAGCGTCCAAGCTGCAAAAAGCGAAGTTGAAATCCGTGTCGATGAGGCCCTTCAATATATTGACGATAATCCAGGTGCTAAAATTGCTGCTGTTGCCCGAGAATTCGATGTGCCGCGCGGCCGCCTGAAGCGACGATTACAAGGAGCCGGGCCTAAAAAGGGACGCCGGGCAGCAAATACGAAGCTTACGCACGAGGAAGAGGTTGCATTATGCCGTTATATTAACCGACTTGACAATATCAACTTTGCCGTACGCCCTGAGCTTGTGAAAGATGCCGCAAATTACATTCTAAAAGAGAGGTCATTGTCGTCAGATACGCTGGATTATGTTGGCAAGCTCTGGACTACACGGTTTATTCAACGCCATGGATATAAAAGATGCCTCTAAAAGCAGCTTAATTCCAATCGCCACGCATCTAAAGATATTACTAGGGTTACTAGTTTTTACTAGTAACTCCTAGATATAAAGGAAAAGCACAGTATTCCTAATAAGGACTTCTGGAATATAAATAAGACAGGCTTTCGCATAGGTGTTACGTGCTGGTTCTGGCACGTTACGTGCTGGATACGGCCAGTGGGATGCTGGACGTAACACGTCGGTTATCTATATTAGCTGTAGTATTAGTATTATTAGTATTCAGGTAAAGGAAAGCAAAAACAAAGCAATAACAAGTCAGATCTCAGATGGTTATAAGGTAGTTGTTGATTCTATCTACTGACGGGCAAGATTCGATCTTTTATAAGTCGAATCCGTCACGTGAGTAACCAGTATAGCCTATGTCAGGTCTAGCTATCTATTCTACGCAATAAGTGCCGCGCAACACAAAAAGAAAACAACTATCCTAGTCGCGCGAACACTAAACCCTACCCCTTTTATGTTAACTTTGTTAATTAAAAATATTAAAATAACCCTGTGCCCCTTATTATAAGTATGGTGTTAAATCCATCTACCTATCTGTTAATCTTAGCGGGGATAATGTGGTGTTATTACCACTGTAAAAAATAAAAGTAATAAAGCAAAAGTTTCTTTTAACTAAATTCAGCGTAGCCTTAATAGATTCTATCTATTATCCTAGTAAGTCTATTCTTAATTAAATAAAATTCTAATCGTAAAATAAAATTCTAAGTGTAAATAAGTGTTATGGACTGGCCTAGTGGCTACTGCGAACTAGCGTCAATAGAGTTTACATTAATCATAAAGAGAGAGGAAAGTCTACGTATCTTAGCCTGCTCGCTACCTATATGTATCCTGTGTGTGTCCTAG